>VDFB02089771.1:0-22354 GCA_007258455.2 Sequoia sempervirens
TCATTAAAGCTACCACTATTGACGAAGAAGCTAAATATAGTGAAATCCTAAGTTGGCTATACAAAGATGAAGATGAATCCCTCTTGCACATCAAGTTACCTACCGAACAATATGGTAAAGGGTATACCATCATGCAAAGAATGGGCTATGAAGGAAATGGTCCTATAGGAAAAAGAAAAGAAGGAATCATTGAGCCAATTCAACCAATTTCAATACATCCAAAAGATAAAATAGGACTTGGATATGGTAAGGATACAGAAGAGTCAACTTCACAGCAAGCACATCAAACTCATGAAGGAGGATCAATTTCAGATAAAACCCCATGAAGATGCCACTCTACAAAAATTTTATGGATTAGTTTTCCAATTGCAAAATAGTTCAGACACTGATTCTAATGAATATGAATGGGACACCATCTATAACGATGAATTTTGGAGAGACAAACAAGTTGATACCATACAAAAATATGCACCCGTTCTCATACAAGGAGAAAGCTCAAGAACACAATCATTTGAATTTGAACCACGATATGACTATGACTCAAGTGAGGATGATTCAAATTTTAACAAGATTGATAATCGACAGGAGAATACCATTATAGACCTTTTCCATCATGAAAACAACAACCATGTCAAGAAAGATCTTTTGTTTTGATTGGGCCCACAAAATCAATCAACATAAGTACAGCAGAGCAGCCAAAAATCTTGCAACTTGCAGCATCATTAACAGTGGAAGAAGTACTGAAATTCATAGAGTTCTTGAAGGAGAATCACATCAATTTCGCTTGGTAATATGCTGATATGCCAGGGTTAGATCCTAATCTGATAATGCATCATCTATCTATAAACATAGGGGCAAAACCTGTGAAGCAAAAACTCAGAAAAATGCATCCACATGTTACATTATTGGTTAAAGAAGAGTTAAAGAAGCTTTTAGATGTTGGATTCATTCCGTCTATTGACTATGCAAAATGGATCTCCAATATCGTACTTGTTTCAAAGCCAGACGAAAGGATTAGAATTTGCACAGATTTCAGATATTTGAACAAAGCATGTCCCAAAGATGACTTCCCTTTGCCAAACATAGATATGATTGTTGATTTAACTGCTGGCCATGCAATGTATTCATTAATCTATGGATTTTCAAGATATAACCAGATAAAGATTTCACCAGAGGATCAAGATAAAACAACGTTCACGTGCCCTTGGGGTACCTATTGTTGGAATGTCATGCCATTTGGGCTTAAGAATGCAGGAGCGACTTATCAAAGAGCAATGACCACCATTTTCCATGACATGATGCACACCTTCATGGAAGACTATGTGGATGACTTATTGGCCAAATCCAACACAAGAGAAGGATATCTAGAAATCTTGTCAAAGATCTTTATCAGAATGGAGAAGTTCAATGTTTGACTCAATCCAAAGAAATGTGTCTTCGGTGTTAAATCTGGAAAACTCCTAGGATACATTGTTTCAAAAAAGGGCATAGAGGTTAATCCAGGAAAAGTACAAGCTATAATGGACATGCCACCACCACGAAATATCAGTCAGCTCCGATCACTGCAAGGACGACTACAATCCATCAGGAGGTTTATAGCTCAACTGGTAGACAAAAGTTTACCATTTACACATCTATTGTATAAAAATTTCCCATTCAAATGGGAGGAAAAGTGTGAAGCAACATTTAATCAGATCAAGCAATATCTCATAAATACACCAGTCTTAATTCCACCAGTTCCAGGAAAGCCGCTCATACTTTATATTTCAGCAACAAAAGTATCTTTGGGAGTGTTACTAGCACAGGAGGATTCTACAGGCAAAGAAAGAGCCATATACTATATCAGCAGAACTTTAACAAGTCATGAACTAAACTACACTTTCATTGAAAAAGCCTTCCTAGCAGTAGTGTTTGCTTCCCAAAATTTGCGCCACTATATGTTGGCTCATATAGTTAAGCTGATAACCAAAATTGATCCACTAAAATACCTCTTAAGAAAAGCTACCCTAACATGAAGACTTGCAAAATGGGTAACGATCTTAAGTGAGTTTGACATTCACTATGTAGATCGAAGAGCTATAAAAGACAGGTCATAGCAGATTAGTTTGTCGAAGCACCTTTACAAGAAGAAAACCCAATGCACATTGAATTTCTTGATGCAGATGTCTTCACAAAAACAATTAAGAAATCATGGACATTGTACTCTTATGGATCTTACACGCAACATGGCTCAGGGGCAGGGATTCTTTTTGTCACACTTGAAGGAAATACCATTCCAAAATCATATTGGTTGATGTTTCCCTGCACAAATAACATAGTTGAATATGAAGCATTGCTCACAGGAATGAAGATAGCATTGGACTGGCAGATTACAGAGTTGCAAGTCTACGGTGATTAACAACTTGTCATTAATCAAATCAATGATGATTATCAGACTAAAGATGATAAGCTGCTACCTTACAAGAACATGGTGGACAATTTTAAAAATTATTTTGTGGCAATCAAGTTTTCACAAATCCCAAGGATTGATAATAAAGCTACAGATGCAATGGCTACAATTGCTTCCTTGTTAAAATTATCAGAAAATAAAAAATGGTACGAATTCTTGGTGGAACAATTGTTTTCTCCCACCTATGATAATCCTGAGACCCATGTCATATGCCATTTAATTGGTTCTGATTCACCTTTATATGGCAAGGTTTATACCTATCTTAAAAATAACATCTTATCTTCGGACTTATTCTGAAACCAAAAAAGGAATTTCATACGCCAATTATCCTATTATACCTTGATCACCGATATCCTTTACCGACGTGGTCTTGATGGTACGCTCCTTCGATGTCTTGAACGTGATGAATCTGAACAAGCCTTACAAGAGGTTCATGGTGGTATTTGTGGAACTCATTCAAGTGGTTTAACCTTAGCCAAGAAACTTGTTAGAATGGGATATTATTGGCCTACCATGGAGAGAGAATCTTTTACTTTATTCAAGAAGTGTTCTAAATGCCAGATCCATGGGAATCTTATTCATTCACCTACACAGGAACTACAGCCTTTCACTCCGACATGGCCTTTTTCTCAGTGGGGACTAGATCTTGTTGGCAAAATTCATCCTTCATCATCAAATGGGCATAAATTCATCATCACGGCTACAAAGTATTTTACAAAATGGATCAAAGTTGTTCCTTTGACAACCGTGACCGATAAACAAATCTCTTCATTTATCTTGAATTACATCATTTGTCGATATGGAATTCCTAATTCTATCATCACTGATAATGGGAGGCCTTTCAAGAATCAGGATGTTGATGAAATTTGTGAAAGATTTCACATCCAACACAGGTTCTCTACACCTTACTATTCAAAAGGAAATGGTCAAGCAGAATCTTCAAACAAAACAATCTTGAAGATCTTGAAGAAGATGGTAAATGATGTTGGTCGTGATTGGCATGTCCAGTTAAATCCAGCTTTGTGGGCATATAGAACCAACATTCACACACCAATAGGAGCTACCCCATATGCTTTGGTATATGGAGTAGAAGTGATCTTACCATTAGAGGTTGAAATACCTTCGCTTAGGGTCTCCTTGAAATGATTGATAAATGATGAAGACTACCGAGTATCTCGTCTGCAAGAGCTAGAACTGTTAGATGAAAGACGTCAACATACAGCTGATCATTTGAAGGGTTATCGACAAGTTATGTCCCATAGCTACAATCATAGAGTTAAACCACAAACATTTCAAGTAGGTGATTTAGTCTGGAAAGAAAATCCACACAATTAGCAAGACAGAGAAAAGAAAGGAAAATTTGAACAAATTGGCTTGGTCCATTTGTCATCATTAGCGACATCACCGGTTCGAACGCAGTAGTTATCTACATGAAGGGGACACGTTTGCGAAGAGCCGATCAGCAACATTCATTTGAAGAGTTCTATGTCGAGATCGCCAAAAAAAAGTCCTAAAAAAAAGCATAGAAAATGGGAAGAATCCTGAAAAATACATAAAATAAAAAATAAAAAAACAAAAATTCACATGATCACAAAAAAGTGCAATAAAATTGTATGTGCATAATAAGGTGGTCATATTTAATTAATCCACGACATTTAATTAAATATTTATTATTTAATTAATTTTTCTAAAGTCTTCTACAATGTAATTAAATTTAATCAATTTAATTATATTGTTCATTCATTTTCCTACTATAATCAAATAAATTTATTTGATTATTTCACATATCTACTTGATTAAATTAAATAAATACATTTTATTTATTTAAGTTAATTATTATCTTTTGAATTTAATTAAATCTTTTTAATTAAATTTAAATATCTCTTTTCTTTCTATTTTAAAACTTTCCTCTAATTAATTAAATACTTTTATTTGAGTGCAATCACCCATAGCTGCGATATCATTCTTCAAATTTAATTAAATATTTTATTTAATTAAAGATCTTCTGCTTTCTTCAAATCATAATTAGATATTTCATTTAATTATGAAATCTTCTGATTTCCTCAAAATCTTAATTAAATATTTATTTAGTTAAGAAAAAAATCAACATGCACTCATAAATAAATAATTGAATTAGATAATTCATTATTTATCTTATCGGAGAATCTTTCCATTTTTCTTCTAAAAAAAGATGATTTTTGAATCATCTCATCTTATCTCTTCCATGAAAATGGAAAAATCTTGCTTTACTCATTTTCTTCTATTTTTCTCTTCAGTCTCATCCATCTTTGACCGTTCGATCTGTTAGGAATTATCACAGTTGTTGGTCAATTTAGCCAATCATAATCCTCGAAAAACTCTATAAATACAGGTGCAAATCCAAGCATTGGTTACAAAGACACACGACAAACACACAAACATATACGCGATCACGCTTGCATTCTTGCACTTTAGCATTTCATTAATATTCGTATCTTAGCATAATCTTGCATGTACCATAGTATACATTTCATTTATATCTCATTCTTCAGTTGTCCATGTTGTTGAGCTTGATCTGCTGAGTCTGAGAGCAACTGGAAACAACAAAACGCTAGAGATAGAGAGAAATAAGATGACTTTGAGGAAGCTGCCATTTACAGTTTATTTATTCTGTTTTTCTTTTAGTTTCTTCGATCTAATGTTTTATTGATATGTGTTTGAATTCATTTAGAATTGATCATATTTTCATTTATGTGTGTATGAAAATATGATCAATTATAAATGAATTCAAACACATAAAATGGCACCCACTGTGGGGCCTATGCCCCGATTTTAACATTTTCTCGTAGAGTATATTGACAGGTTTACGTGTTCTAGAGTTTGGCTTTCAGATAAATTTTGCATTTTAGCGCATCTGACACCTTTCTGTAGCACATCTGGGAAGTTAATTTCTGTTTTGTAGGAAATTTCAGCGCATCTGAGGACTGTTTCAGCGCTTCTGAGGGTTAATTTAGTGTATTTAAGGACTATTTTAGCACATCTAGTCTCATATCATTTAGAGTTAAATCTGCACTTAATTTATGGTAGTGCATTTAAGGACTATTTTAGCGCATATAGGGTCTATTTCTGTGCATTTAAGGTATATTATAGAGCATCCATGCTGCATATTTACATAGTTAAATTTGCATTTATTTAAAGTTGCGCATTTAAGGACTGTTTTAGCGCATTTAGGAATTTTTTGTAGCGCATCTAAGGTTTGTTTCTGCGCATTTGAGGTCTGTTTCGGTGCATTTGAGGTCTGTCCCTGGGCATCTATTAACTGTTTTAGTGCATATACTGTCTATTTCAGCGCATCTAGGTTGTAACACAAAAATAGGATTATGAGTCTAACGCATTCCACAAACAGAATCTTTTCTGGTTTAAAATGAATCAATCTAGGATAGTCACCACACTTTGATCATGCAGTTAAAAAAGAACCCCATGCCTGTTGTGAAGCAATATCTTCACTTAGCATAAATCATCATGATTTGGTGCATTAAAATGAATCTATTTACTCTACTTGATTGTGTTTGAAAGTGGTAGGTGACTATGCTCCCACCCTATGCAAACTAGGTGATCAAAAAGCTAGACCCACTTTATCCCTGTGTAACCTCATGATTTGGTATATCGGAGTATCCACTCCCCTTGCGCATTCGTGCGATCTGGGGTGTAAGAGAAACGGTTACTAACTCTAGAAATTGGGCCTTCCTGGGGATTTCATCACCCCAACGTGACTCAAACCGGCAATGGAGCTAAGGCCAAGCTACCCTTGACCGGTAAACAAATGTGAATCTTAAGGGAAAACTTAAGATTACGAGTGCAGATGTGTCATATGGACAGAGTTGTACTCCCATAAACCCTGTTGAGCTTAACCTCTTTAGGCTGGAGTGCCACCT
This sequence comes from Sequoia sempervirens, assembly GCA_007258455.2. Taxonomy (NCBI): domain Eukaryota; kingdom Viridiplantae; phylum Streptophyta; class Pinopsida; order Cupressales; family Cupressaceae; genus Sequoia; species Sequoia sempervirens. Next base: position 6,364 of record VDFB02089771.1, read on the forward strand.
AAATTGGTGATAAATCTCTTGCCCCATATATGGCCACTCAAACGGGGGTCCTGAATTAAACACCATTATTTTAGTAAACCAAAAACCTTCTATTTGCTAGCGCAACACCGGTCGGTGTGAAGGCATCCACACTTTCACAGTCTGTAGTAGAGGTGATCAATCTGCCATGGGAGTTTCATGGGGGTTGGAAGCTTGGTTGGCCTGAGAAGAGAGTGCACTATAAGGGGGAGCCCGTGCAACCAAGCTTCTAAATTCACACACTACCAATATGCGGTTGGGGAAACCTGCGTGGAATCTAGCGGATATTGTCCTGGCTTTACCATAGGATGTGCTTGCTTTATCTGTGCTTGGTTACATTCCATTTAATTCAGAGTATTTGTTGTGTTTTCACTTACATTAATTCAGATAAAAGATCATCCAAAATGAACATGAAAAACAACAACTGAAATCATTCACACACTTGACTTTTTAATAACATTTTGATATTTTCTCCCATGATTAGAAAGTGGAAATCAACAAAATTCGTCAAGAAATCAGTTTCCACTAGGATCAAGAAACCCAAGAAACAATTAGGGTACAAGAAAACATTGCAAAAAAGAAAAAAATTGTACAAAAGTCGACACGTCTTGCTTCATTACCAAGGATTTCTTCATAGATACCAAGACTTTGTTAGGGGTTTCACTAACGAGTATGTTGTAGATCCTTTGGATTCTCGAGCTTATTATCAAATATTAGCTCTATCTCCTATGCACGAAGCTTTCAATCCAACAACCGATCCCTATTTATTCTATGGGCTCTTTCATCGAACTCTTAATTAATTAGCCTGCTAGAGTAAGCAACTATCTCGCTGAATCGATGGTATTCCATATAGTTGGTTGCTTTCTCTCCATCCCTGCTAAAGGACGCTTGCCTGAGCTCTTCTTTGAGCAGTGGTTGTCAACTTGTTACTGGACTACCGAGGGAGCCAAATAATGAATATGGCGTATAACTCCCTCCCTTCTTGTGGAATTCAACTACCCGGTGAAGGTTGGCCAACCTCACTGAAGGCTGGCCCACGGTAGCTCTTCTCTTTCTCGAGGGGAGGGAAGTAGAATATGAAGTGGGGAGGGAAGAGTTTACCGAGCCACCCGTCTATAGGGGGTTCAAAGGCCGGATGGTTATTCTCTACTACCTACACTTGATTCTCTACGTAACATGCCATTCCCCCCCCCCGCCGCCCACCCCCCCAACAACCAATTGGTACGGGGTGGGTGGCTATAATTCCCCCCATGAACCAGGAGGGAGTGCCGCCTATATATAGATGTGGATTTCGATAGCCCTGAGAAGGAAAGTTAGTTAGGCAAGAAAGCTTCTCGAGAGAGAACAAAAAGGTAGGATTACCAGAGTTAGTGCTATCTGGAGGTGGGGGATGGCCCGGTGAGGGATGCAGTAATTGAATTCTACCAGAATGGTAAGAACAATTGTAGTTAGGTCCCCCCGGAGAGAAAGATGCATGGGCTCCTCTCCTACGAAAGGGATTCCAGGGAGGAGGGCAACTAAAATCCCATAGAATTGTAGGGGGCCAACAGTTCTGGAGCATGCAATAAGGGGCATAGTAGAAAACAAAGGATGGGAGTTAGTCCCACCTACCTAAGCTTTCATTGGAGCCTTTTTGTTTGCGGTTGAGTGAAGGTCGAGCATGCTTTCATTTTCTCATGTCCGAGCATCCAACTAATCTGTCCTTATTGACCCGATTTTCTAGAGAACCGGTTAGAACTTCCCCTCCAAGCACAGAGCCTTGGAGCTACTCATCTTACATGCGCACCTGGGTAAGGTTAGAGAGGTTCAAGATAGAGTCCCATTACTTGGTAGTTGATTAGTTTACCCACCCAGCCCTACTATTCTAAAGGGGAGTTAGGACGTCGTCTGAACCCAGACAAAGCCCTTTAGAATAGTAGGGGCGACGTTGGGGCCCCTGTCAAACGAGCCCATTCATTCAACCCCATCCTTTTTTTTCTACTATTACCAGAGCATGCTTTCATTCTGGTCTGAGCATCCGGTTTCTGGTTTTTTTCCTGATGAACCCCTAACATTAGTCCAACTATCCGAGGGCCCCCCGGGAATCAACGTTAGGCAGAGATAGATATCTGGTCCTCCTCATTTCAGGGAGCTCCACAGGGTAGAGTGAATGCGACTCCATTAACTATAGTTCCCACCCAACCCGGAAGGAAGGAAGGCTATATACGTAACATCGGTGAACACCGACTACCATCCCACCCAATCTTTGTTTCAATAATCGGTAGGGAATGATCGGTCGGGTTTCTACCGATCCTTGTTTCTTGGCGGACAGATGGGGAATGCCGGGGCAGGGCAGTGAGAGAGATAATGCCAAGCAGGGCCTCTAACCAAAGCCTTCCCTTCCAACCCCTTCCCGGCCGAGCTGATCCCTTATCGATGTACCGATCATAGGGATCATCGGTACGCCGGCCTTCCGATGGAAGGATTGAAATAGAAGAGATGGGGGTTTTCTAAATTGCCCATTCTCTTCATTGGGGAATGAAATCATCCCAACTGAATTCTTTCTACCGATACTACCAATCATCGGTGGTGGGAAGGAACAAGATCGGTCGAATAGAAGCCAACCTTTCAGCATTAGGATTAGCGGAGCCCGGCCTATCCCAATGCTTCTAGCTCTCCCTATCCGGTAGTCGGATCAGTTCACTGATCGAACGGTGGGCTAGTGGGATCTGGTAGTCGGATTAGTGAACTGATCGAACGCTTCTCTCTGCAGTAGCGCGGAGAAATTCAGTACCCGCTAATGGTATTCTCTCTACTGCCCACCCCAATCAATTTTCTAGAGGGGGGGGCGGGGGCTACAGTGAGAGTTACGGGGTAGGGGCTACCATTCCACCCCACCCCGCGGCGTCCGTCCTATAGTTCTTGTGGCAACTATCCATCCATAATTGGAGATTCATGTTGACCCCAACTTAGAAGCCGTAGGGCCTGAGAAAACTATAATGGGGGGGTGGGGGGGGGGGGCGGGTGGCCCTACTATTCTATAGGCTAGTTCCGCATGTTACGTATAGAATCTAGTCCTACCAGCATCAACTATAGAATGGGGGGGCACCCCACCCCTTCTTCCTGGGCGCGATGGAGCTATAACTCCCACCCGGGGGGAATTCTAGCATATGACCCAGACTTTGGATCCATTTCTCATCGATTGTAGTTGGGAATTAGAAAAGAATAGGCCGGGGCCCGATAGTTGATTCTATACGTAACATGCCCAACTATAGATAGTAGGGGTGGGTGGGAGGAGGAAGTGGAGATCGATTCGACCCGAGTTGAGAGATCGATTCGACCCTTACCGACTTGTTTTAGAGATCAATTCTCAAGATAGTAATAGGATTAGGCGCACCCCCGGTAGGATGGTAGGAGCGTCCTTCACCTCCGGTGATGAAGGATGGGAAATGGGAGGAGGAGTTAGCCCACACACGCCCCGGTGAACCCCTGAAAATAGTAGGAACGGAAGGGACCCTTACCCTCTATCCAAGGCAAGACGTCGAATATCGTATCGCATGAATCTCAGGTTACCGGACATGGACGAGCTACGCGCCCTATCTCCATTCTCCATCAACGTGCAAAGATTCTGAAAAGTAGGCACCGAACCTAACCACCTAACCTTCCATGTCATCTCTACCCTTTCTCACCATACCACCCACCCGGGGTGGGGGGGAATGGTAGCGGCGATTCCAACTTCATGTTCCCGAGTTGCAGAGAGCAAATCCGATACAGAACCGTAGATGATTCCTAACCTAGTAGGAACCTTCGCTCGTAGCTACTCCTGTCGCACATGATGAAATGGAGGCACATGCATCGTGTACGTAACATGGACCAATTATGATGTAAATGCCGGCTATCCGGCTGTGCTTCTCGGGAACAGCAATATCGAAATGGGCACCTACCTCTCCCAATCAATAGGTCGGGTCGAGTGGGTCCTCGATCAATATCGTCACAGGGAACCGAGATGGGTGGGTGGCCCCTACAATTCTATGTGGTAAAGTTCCGGCTATAGATTGGGGTGGGTGGGAGGAAAGAAAGTTCGGGGAGGGGTGACGCAAAGCCTTTTCTCACAGACTATCACTGGGGCAGCGGTTGAATAGATTGGGAGAGACACAACCTTCGGATGACCCCGCAGGCAGCCTATTCAAAAATATGTGGGTGGCCCGGGACAATTTAACAAATTGATTCTATACGTAACATGATCCCCCGGGAACTCCCCAATTAGTAGTAGGGGCAACTACGGGTGGGGGGGCCCCTACTATTCTATCCCCCCACCCTGTGGGTGGGAGGATATAGATTCCGGGCCCCTACTATTCGGCAGTTGGGTAGTTCCGGATAGATTTGGATTTGGTTGGCAGTTTCAATCTTTCTGTCACTTAATAACTAGTTGTTACTAAAATTCTTCTGGAAGAGCTTAGATCGATTGGTTCCCCATGCATCTGGGCATCCCATTTGTGATTCCCCTTTCAATCAGTGATTCCCTCTCCTTGATCTGTCCCTTGTCTCTGGATTACCCCTTTCTCTGTTGCTGGCCATCTGCGATTAGCTTCTCCTTCCCATCAGTGCCTTTCCATCAGTGAATAGTCCTCTTGATCTGGAATACCCGATCTGTTGATTGGTGGTTAATCGCGCTATCTGGTGGCTCTTCGTCCTATCTGTGGATGCCCTTTAGTGGGTATTCGCCCCATCTGTGATGATATGTTTACTCTCTGTGGGGGTATATACGCAACCAATCTGTGTTGGTATTTGTAGTTGAGAGTGGGATCGTCGGTTCATCCCGGATTATTTGCTCTAGTATTCCGATAGTTGGGATGTAGTGGATGAAGGGAGTATGAGGGCTGGGCTGTGTCCATGGCCAAGGCTTCCCTAAGCGACTTTTCTACCTCCCACCCACCCCAGAAGATCCGATCTTCACATTATGGTCAGGTACGAGAGGAATGGTAACATTATGTGCCGTAGATAATACGATAGATACTCGTGCTACTCAGTTGCAGTTGTATAGTTGTAGCTACTAAGTTGTCTCCATCTTGTGATCTTATCTCGACTTATGTGGCCGGTAAGTGGTGGGCCATATCGGTAAGTGGAATGGGAACTGGTAATGTATCGAGAAAGGTAAGTGTCTCAAATGGTACGAATGCCCTATCCACCTATCCCAGCCGGAATCTCGTGTACCGGATGTTCTCTCATTCTTTTTGTTCCCGGGCCCTATCTATAGCTATTATAAAGGGGTGGGGGGTGCCAATAGGTATTCTGGAATGTTGGATTCTTTTTTTCCGTTTTCTTCTCCGTATTCAGGAAGTATTAGACATACCGGTTCAGCAGGTTCAGTTCAATGCCTACTGTGATCGTATCGGAAGGTCAATGCCGCTAAAGTCAATGTCGGGTTCAATGCCCATCAGACGTTGCATCTGAAGGTCGTCTGAGTTCAGCCATCCATATATAAGTTTCCCATTAAGATATTACTCACTAACCATTTTGCTATGTGGGTGTGCTTAAGGGAACCTTTATAGTTGGCCCCTTAAAATAGTAGGGGCCAAGCACCCCACTGCCATTTAGAAACCTGCTAGCCCTTTAGATAGTAGGGCAATCCCCACCGCTTCCCTTAGAATAGTAGGGCCACCCACCCTACACTTACTATTCCCTCCCGGCCCCAGGGTGTGCTTAAGGGAACTATAGTTGGGAGTTCTAGTCGGGTAGATGTGTGTGGGGATGGTAATTAATTAGCTTGCTAGCCCTTCAAATAGTAGGGGGGGCTAAGGCTGTGGGGACCCGGGAATTGTAGTAGAATAGTAGGGGGAATTCCCCCCCGGGGGGTGGGGGGGGATGGGCGGATTAATTGTGTAGGGTGGGAGGAAGATAAAGTAACTCTCCCTTAGAATAGTAGGGGCGGGTGGGTGGGAAACTCTAGTTCCGATAGTTGACCGGCCAGATTCTATACGTCCTATAAAATGGTAGGGGGCTTGCCCGGCTTCGAATCCGCTTCAAAGAAGTATTCATTCCGGACTCCATTCATGGTGGTCCCCCAACCCCTGAGTTTAGCCCTACCCTTTAATCAGTAATCGGTAATGCAATGCTAGGTGGTGCTATCCCCAGCTGGGTGGTGATCCCCGGTGGTATGCGCCCGAACCAGAGAGAGAAAACGCTTTTTGATGGTATGCCTATCAAGCTCTAGCTAGAATTTCCATTATGGATAGATGATGGCACAGTGGGGCCCTCTTATGGACTACTGAAGATAGTCCTACCCATACCTAGCAGTCGAGGTAATAAGGGATGCTCCGGTTAGTAGCTCGGCTCATGAATACTTCTTGAACAGGTGGCGCTTGCTTCCTTCTCGTTCGAATGCAGGGTGGTGGAACCAATACAGCCAATCACGAAAGGGATGGATACAGATAGGGATGACTTATAGTATAGTTGTCATTAAAGGAATCAAGAAGGAATCATCTATCATTACCGCAGGAAAGAATCAGGGCCGACAGGCCCGCCTTACAAGTCTCCTCTCTCCTGGGTCTATATTCATTATATCCTACCCGCCTATAGAGACTTCTCTTTACTGCCTAGCCGCCCATAGATAGCTTGGCAGGTTCGGGTAATCAGTAAGGGTAGGCAGGTAAGGTTGCTTGGAAGGTTAGATAGCTCTCGAGAATAGCTATTGGTGAGAGTAGTAGCAGTACCAGTTATTCATTCCAAGAGCTAGTAGGTGAGGGAGACGAGAATAGCTATTGGTGGGAGCAGCTAGCGATAGAAGCATTAGTTAGCGTGAAGCAATGGATGATTACCAGCCCAACAACTCAACTAGCACGAGGTCGGGACGATGACCACTCCACCAACTAGCATGAGGTATGGATGCTTACCAGCCCAATGCTTAGGAGGTTTACCAGCCCATGAGCAGCACGAGGTCTGGTTCACAGATGATCAGCCCAGCATCCTAGCGTACAGGTTGACCAGCGAAACAATTCTCGCGAGAGTCTCCGAGGTAGACCAGTTTCTTGCATACAGTAACCAGCCCAGTGATTAGAACAGCAAGAGACAGATGGGATTAGACCAATTCTATTGCTTGGGTTAGGTAACTTGCTTGGACAGATGATAACTCAAACTATTGCTTGGAGGTATGGATGATAACCAGCCCAGCCCGCAGCACGAGGGAAGGATGCTTTCCAGTATCACGAGGTACACAGCTTCTCAGCCCGATTACAAGCTTGACCAACTAGGCAATAACGACTTATTTTATTTCATTAGGCCGGCCACAGAGGTATTTCAATTAAATACCATAGAAGGAGGCCTCTAAACAAGCTGGGGAACGAGCCACTCAACAAGTAACTGCTCTTTTTTCTTTCAATTGCAAACCCCAATATAGTAAAGGGCGCTCGACAAATTGGATTCCCACCCAACCCACGGAGAGAAACGGAGTCGCTCGCCCGACGCTTAATCTCCCTCCCACCCTGCAGAGGCGCTCGAGAAAAACCAAAGGAAGAGGGGAATAAATATGAGTGATAACCTTCTAGCGAGTGATTGAGGGAAGAATATAGTTATAACCTGACCTAGCTAGATTGAGGGGAATAATAAATATAGGCCTTTCTTTCAGGACTTGGTCTTACCTGGGCTATCTCTTTTAGGGGAACAAATATAGGGTGAGGTTGCGAACTCTCGACCGGGGGGAGAGGGCCTTCTAGCTAGCTCTTTGAGGGGAAGAAATCAAGGGATAACCTAACCAACAGAAAAGTAGTGGTGGATTAGTGTTATGGAGTCGTCTTTTGGGGTCTCGCTATGGTCCCGCTGGCTCCACTATAAATGAGATTCAACATCTTCACCAATTCGAGCATATCCAATTGCAGCAACAGCTATGGTGGAGCGCATGGACCTTCGCTACGACCTTTCTCGCAAGCATGGGTTCTTCCGGACAACCAACGGGGATGGTAAATCAGTGGATGCTATATCTAGATAGAGATAGAGGATAGAGATAGAGATATATGGGCCCAGAGGGAGATCTCTACAATCCCTTTGATGGCCACGGGAAGACCAGGAGCATATGCGCGAGCAGCACTACGGCTAGCAGAGGCATCCGAACTAGGAGCAGGGATGGGAGAGGCAGGAGCGCAGCCAGTGGCAACTAGCTCCGTACTAAACGCGGGGACTATCCTCTCTTGTAGTTCCGGGGGAATGAGAAGAGACACTAAGCTAATCTAGGGGCCTTCCCACACCCCCGGTGCGTTCCCTCACACCCTGAATAGAAAGAATAGAAGGTGCGTTCCCTCCCACCCATAGAAAGAAGAGAAGGTGCGGGGGAATGAGAAGAGAATAGAAGGTGCAACTAAAAAATACTCTAGTTCCCTATGCACCGGGTGGGTGGGAATGAGAAGAGAATAGAAGGTGCCCACCGCCATCCGGCCATCCGCCCTTTATACACCCCCCGGGCGGCACTGTAAAGGATGGGACCGGGGGTGAAGCTTGCGACGTGTTAGACCCCACCCCCGCTCCATCCCTCACCCCCGGTAGCTTGCGACGTGTTAGACCCCACCTCCGGTTAGGGCTTTCACCCCAGGATGGAATAGAAGGTGCCCAATGCGAAGCCGAAACGACTTCTTCACCTGTAGCAAGGCCGGAGGGGCGGAGGTCGCAGATCGAGTAATAGGAGCAGTTAGCTCCGTGGATCAGTTAGCTCCGTTTATTCCGAACCGGCATGGAAGCGGAGGCCTCCTGATAGCACTTCGGGCCACAGGTCGTGATTGGACCCCCGTAGAAGCCTGTCACTAACCCTTGTTAATATGCCCGAACGGGGGCGGAGTCAGATGCAGTCGAAGAGCCCGTTGATCCGGAACCATCATCAGAGGCGGGCGGGAAAAGCACCTATTGATTGGATCTCACCAGCATCCGAAGCCAGATAGGCACCAGTTCCGGTTGGAGAGCTAGTTTGAGATGTGGTTTTTTAAGAACCGGAGGGAGTTGGAATAGCCCAAAGAAATTTGGGGAAGGAAGGAACCTAGCTTCTCCTCCCACCCGGGAACCTTATAGTCCCAGGGTTGGGTGGGCCCCTACTATTCTATGGTAGTTGCAATAGGATTAAAAGGATTAACGACCGAAGGGTTAGATCTCTCCAGAGACACTGGATAAGCTAATCAGCCGAGCTGACCGGGAGAGAGAGACATGTACTCGAAGAGGCCCGAATCCGTGAATGGGAAGAATGGACCCACCCGAGCTAGCCGAACCTTCCCAGAGTTCATCGGGCCGAGCTAATGAGCCGAGAGAGAGAGAGATAGAACCAGACTATCGAAGGGCCCAGAGGGCTAGCCTCACCCAGCTAACCTAACCGCAGCTGACCGGGCTAACAAAGAGAGGCAACCTCTCGATTGATTGACCCCACCTACCCATCTCATGTACGGATTAACCCAAGGCCCCTCTGGCACTATTATTGTTCATCGACCTACCCATCCGAATGATCCATCCGGCTAATCAGCTGATCGAGCTGAGAAAGATCAGGGACAGAAGCACGAACTACAGAGAGAAGCTGACCGAGCTGAGCCAACCCGGAGCCACTGAAAGAAAGAACTGTTCGGAACCAGAAAAGATCAGTTGTTTGTTCGCCAACCAGTATATCCTCCTGGGCCCCACCCCGAAGACATTCCCTTAAGAATCGGACGGAGGGAGGGGAGTGGGCAGGGAAATGCACCGGCTCCCTCGAGAGTTTCTACCTATCGCCGTTCCGCCTCACACGATATACTCTCTCTAGAACTCCCGCCCTTTCCTATCATTCTTATTATTCCCGGCTTCACTGCAGATATAGGGTGGGGCAATCCGGCCCTCTTTCTCTAGTTTGCTTCGAGCGGACTGCTGCTGAATGATGGGCGCCACCAGGTTTGGTTGCCCGATGATCCCCCCGGATTTATCTCCGGGTGTTGCATTCGAAGGGAGGAGGCTGGGCCCCCCGGGCCTTATTCGATCCCGCTTCACCGACGACTGGGAATAGAATGTGGGGGCGGGAGGGCCCTATATATCTATCTATCTATCGAAGGGCGGAATCGATCAAATTCGGAACCCCTCCCAACCCCTACTATTCTATGGCCCCCTACTATTCTAAAGGGGCCGATCTCCAGCTTTCCCAGGTATCTGTTCGAACCGGAGCACCGGTGTTCCGTTATTCTTCCCTCCGCAGGGCGCTCGGTAGAAAGAGTGCGGCGGGTTGGAGGACCGGAAATGGAGGCCTCGGCGGCGAGTAGAGGGGGAACGTGTGACTGACGGAACAACCAAAGAATTTTCTATCCGACTCCCTTTGTCACTGATGGATCGGCGAAAAGGATGGAATAGCGGCCCACGCGAATCAGGGAGAGTTATGAGTTGTCCCAAGCACTAAAGACCCGACTCGGCTTAAAATAGTTGTTCCACTTGCCCGACTCGCACCTGCTGAGAAGCGTTCCCGCTCGCTCCGCTGATATCCAATGGCGTCGAGAGAGCCTCTCCCATCCACTACACTGGCATGAAGCTAATCCTGCTCGGAAGCGCCAATGGCATAATGGTCCGGTCGCGTCTAGCCCGATCCCTGGGTGGGAGGGAGATGAAGATCGGGACTGCTCGGGTGGGTTGGGGGTAGAAAAGTTGGTCGACAGAAACGAATAGAGTTCTTGCCAACTAGAATGAGCTCGATTCGGCGAGAAGAACCGCCCAATCCGGCCTGGATGTTAAGTGCTCCGGTGGGTGGGCCCTACTATCTATAGGGGAGACTTGAGCTATTGTTTGTAATAATAGCCGGGTTGAACTTTCTCGATTCAGGTCAAGCGGTAGGGGAAAGGAGGGCCTCAAGTCCGCTTTTGGTAGAAGCATGCCCCCGAGACCGAGATCTATATAGACCTCTCCTTCGATCAGACCGAAGCATGCCACGACCCTCTGCTTTGACCAAACCGGAGCATGCCACCTTCGGACCCTCCCCCTCCTACCTCAGCTATCTAACTAATATAGTAGGCCGTCGGGAGAGAGCACCATATCGAATGCATCGATCCGATCAACCCATTCCCCCGGCCTCCTCACTCTACGAATGAAGCGAATGAAGAATGAAGAACTATTGTTGACCTGACGTCGCCCGGTTCGCTACGCTGCGCATGACTAAGAATCAAGAATCCTGGCAGTGCAGCACTCGGATAGCGAACGGAGAAATCCATTTGTGGATGGGATGGTCATTACTCGGATAATCGGCACTAACAGGTTTGGTTGGATAATCCAGCGCCACTCGGATAACGGATGCGGATAACGGATGGTCCTCAGAGAACAGGTCGGAGAATCATCATCCTCCTGATGCGCTCACCGCTCACCCCTATCTATGGGGCACTCGACTCGACCCCCATCTATATCTATTGAAATGAAGGCACTGCACTGGCACTCGGATCGGATCAGGGGGAATCAACGGCATTTATGGATGGTACTCAATGAAATGAAGGCACTGTCGGAGTCCCAACTATAGTCCCTCCCACCCGGCCCGCTCGACCTTCACCTCTGCATCCGCCTTCACTTCTGCATTGCATCCGGCCATCTCCCGGTGGGGCCGGCCTGGCCTGCCTGCGGTGGGGTGAGTTTTGTCATCACGAGTGCCATCAAAGTTGGTCGAGAGCATCCCTTAGTGCCAGTGGGGGCCATCCAATCTTTCTCCAATCTTTAAGACTCTTTAGCCAGGCCAGCCGCCCCCACCCCCACTATAGCCCCCCCCCACCCGGGCGGATCTATAGATTGTAGGCGCCAATGCCAATCTCTCTCTCCTTCCATTACTCTACTCATCACTCCGCGTTCCATTAATCCCACTCGACCGGTTAGTGGAAATGCCGGCCGCCCTATCCGGCACTCGACCGACTGAAGTGACTGCATGCATCTGGGTATGGGCTCGACCGTCAGACGATCTCGCATGAATGCATGCCCCTCGACCACCTGACTATGACTATATAGCCATACTATGGTAACGGACTAGACTATGGCATCGACCTAACGTCAGTCGAGTGCTCCCCCTCCTCGACCCCAACCCAACCCCCCCCCTATTAGATTGAATTAGGGCCTTATCTATAGTAGTGGGGGAATAAGAGGGGGATTAGAGAGATTAGAGGCGGGGGCTAGGGCGGCCCCCGGGGTGGGTGGGAGGAGGTAGAGGCGGAGGCCCCTACCGGCCGGGCGGCCGAGTTTGAAATGCCTGCCCTATAGTCAGTCGAGAGCATAAATGCAAGTATTGAGAGGGGGGCCTCCGAAGAGAATAATTGGTCGCGCCCTCCTCGATCTATCGATCGAGTACTCTCCCGTTGGTCGAGGGCTCTCCGGGGGGGGGGTGGGATGGTAGAGGTGGCTACGCGCTTACACCTCCCCCTCGTCCTATCGCCCCCCCTCTCTAGAAATGGGTGGATAGGGGGGCTCTCCCGTTGGTTGAGCCACCCATCTACCGTAATCCATCTATTACGTGATACGACCGATGACTGGTATCACGTAGAGAATAGAGGGATAATAGAATAGAGGGATGATGTGGTGCTCGACCGCAACAATCACCCTCCCACCCATCCCAACTATATCTTCCCACCCCCCCTCCCACCCACCCCCGAGGACCCTCTCCCTCTCTCTCCCTTTCGGTCTCTTACCAGTCGTTGGCTTCCCACCGTGTTAGTGGATCTTCCCAGGAACCCCTCACCCTTTCTTTCTCTCGGGTGAGTAATTGGAAACCGTGTTAGTGTGAGCAGGAAATGGCCCTATTGATTCTTAGGCACTCGTGTTCAATCTTCCCTTCCCAGCCCCAGTCTATGAATATGAATGGAATCTTCCCATCGTGTTGGTGTTAGCAGGAATCTTCCTAAAACCTGAATGGGGAACAGCGGCTTGCTCCCAACCCCGTATGGGAGCAATGCGTTATAGCCGATATGGGGCCCTCGACCGCAACTATTGCCGCCCCTCCCTCCAATGGCAGCCCTATGGGAGGGAGTTTTAGTTCCACCCCGGGTGGGAGGAGAAGAGGTCTAGGCGGGGCCCTACCGGCGGGGCGTTCGGAACAGACATGCTGGATCGGAGATGAAGACTCCATCACGAAGATCCTCCGTCGAGCCCTCGGGGTGGGTGGGAGGAGGAGAGGTATAGTGGGTTCAATGCCGGAATGTATCGGAATGCATTGGATGGATATGCATCGGATGGGACGGATGGTTTACTCAGGACTAAGCGCCCTACCTTTCTATAGTGGGTTCAATGCCAACCATCAATAGGGCAGAAAAAGGGCATCGGAGGGGAAGCTTCGGAGACTCGGTTTTTTCCGGGAGCGGTTCGCTCACTCATCGATCGAACAATAATTTGAAGAGAGGGGCGGCCCACCGGGGCATATAACGTATATAGTAATGCAGTCCGTGTTATACACGTTATATGATTGGTGGAGTCGCTGGTCTACTGTACTGACGACCCAACTGGATTTCAGGAGTGAAGGTCTGTTGGAAATGAGGACTATAGGTAGTTTCATGCTCGCATGACTAGAAGAGTACGCCAACTTGTTTATTCTGGTCAGATGTGGACCCCCCCAACAACGTTTCTACCGGGGAACAACTATTATTCCCCCCCACCCGGATAGCCGAATAGCCATTATAATCCTCCCACCCCCCCTACCCCCCCCCAAGCTATAGTTCTAGGACTCCACCCCTTAGAATAGTAGGGGCCTCCTAAGTTCCCACCCCTATCGCACCCTACCATACTCGCCTTAGGTCAACTAGGTGCACCACCATAGAATAGTAGGGCTAGACGTAACATCGAACTAAGAACGGCTAACTCCCACAACTATCTCTCCCAACCCTATAGCTATTCGGCAGTTGGGGCCGGTTACGGTAGATTAGCCCATAGAATTGTAGGGGGGGGTGGGTGGCCCCATAGAATTTTAGGGGAACTGAACCAGGGGTGGGAGGAAAGAAAGTTTCCCACCCGCCCCCCTCGGTTAGATGGTTTTCTTGCCCCACCCTCGGTTGCGTAATTCTGTCCCCGAGCCCCGGCCAATGATGGAATTGGTTGAGCATTGCTGTGAGTGGAAAACTATCATTGACCTTTTCACCCTACGGAACCATGTGGAAGGAAGGAAGATTAGATCTCTAGCTCTAACCCTGGCTATCAGTATCGAAATAGGATCATAAACGCCCTACATACATCGTTTTTCTATCCAATTCTTATCCCATAGGGGCAAGCTAAAGTCAACTACAATTAATCTACCTCACCTAAGGCAACTATAATGGGGGGGGTTGGTGGGGTTGGAGGGCGAATAGCTAGAGGGTTGGGAGAGATAGCGTTAATTCCCTATGCACCAGGTGGGGGGGATTATAGGGATTAACCGTTCCAGTGAACTCCCACCCTCTCACCTCCAACTATAATCTACCTCCAAGTATGCAGGGGCCTCCCACTTCTATAATCTACCCCATAGGGGCCAGAGAACCACTATGATTCCCTTAAGCACACCCTGGAACTATGATTCCCCCCCACCCGCCTTCAAATAGTAGGGGCCCACACTTTGGTGGGTTTGGTTCGATAGCTTTATTCAATCCCTTTGTATCCTACCGGACTGTGATCATTTAGGGATGAATCAAGACAGGAGCCCGTGGCGCTCCACACTACCCGATTGCTCGTTTTGTATACATACGGTGTGTGGCTAAGACAAGGAACCATGTTGGTTGGTTCTATTTGCCTATACCGGTAATCCCTAGTGAGTTACTCGTATACAAAGGGAAACAATCTTGAGTTCCTAGTCACCACCTGTAACCCCTATTTAGGTCCTATAGGCAGGCTTTTTCCCATAGCCCAAAGGCCTATTGCCTTGATGGAACCTACAAGCGTGGGGACCTATGGCTATTATTCCATGTGTGAACTACTCCTGTTCCCTAACGCCTCGGGCCCATCACCACCCACATGCGTAGAACCTACTCTTGATAGGACGAAGCTAAACCCCATTGCAAAGGGTCGAAAGACGCCCGAGCTAGCTCCAGATCGAGTTTACGCTGTTTCCTGAAAAGCAGTATCTAAGGCGTATAAGGCGACAGGAGATCGAGATCGAGATTGAGTTCCAAATCCAGATGTAGTTCCGCCAAAGGCATGGAAGTGGTGGGCGGCGTCGTGGTAAAAGTGGATGGAGGGTTCGTGATCGATCAAAGTGGCTGCTATAGGGTTCGTTTGGCTTCTCGGATCGAGAATGGACGAGGGTTCAGGCTTTATCATTGTACGTTAGGGGATAGGAACGGATTAATCAATCGTTCATAGAAAGTCATTATGAATGTAGGATTCGTATAGGGTCATAAGGCGAGAGAATTGGATATAAGGCGAAACAATTAGATCGGGTGCATGTAGAGGGATACATACATTGGAATCGTATTGAAGGCACATGAGGGTAAGGGCGCGGGGTGACATCAATTAGAATAATGGTTGGACTATAGATTGAGGGTTCGACTTGCAGATACATTGGCATCGGCCTCCTACCCTAACGTTATAGCTAGGGTAGGCGTTCTTTCCCTGTGTTGGGCAAGCAATTCGATTGATGGTAAGTCATACTCGTCTATCTCTCCCGGTCCGAATTCCTATCCATTCCCCGGCCCGGCCGTGCCCTACGGGGCGATTGATCGAATGCCCTGCTTTCAATAACTCGCACTCCCACGCCTATCAATCTCCGCTTCCAATCGGGTGCATGACCATCTAGACTATCCCTCATTCAGAAAAGGGGGAGGCAGAGGGGCCCCCCACCTTGGAACCTAAGCTCCCCCCACCCAACAATGGTGGTTTTGAGAACCCACAATCACTATCTCCCACAACGCCATCTCCTCCCGGGGAACGGCCCCAACTTAGAATAGCTATAATTCCCCCCCTCCCGGGAACTTTAGTCCTCATGAACACCCACCCCCCACCCCCCCTATATAGTTGTTATAGTAGGGGCCCTTAGAATAGTAGGGGCCGAAACTTTACCACATAGAATTGTAGGGGCCTCCCACCC
>VDFB02089774.1:0-28423 GCA_007258455.2 Sequoia sempervirens
CTTCACCTTTCCATCTCCCACCATATCACGAAAAAAATGAAATCGAACATAAATGTGCTTTGTTTTGGCATGGAAAGTAGGATTCTTTGCCAAGAAAATGGCACTCTAACTGTCACATCAAATAGTAATCTGCCCTGCATAAAAACCAATATCAAAACACAAAAACTTAAGCCAAATGGCTTCCTTACAAGCATGAGTAGCTGCTATGTACTCTACTTCTATAGTGGACAAAGAGACTACAGTTTTCCACTTACTCATCCAACTGATAGCACCACCATACATCATGAACACATAGCAATTGGAGGATCTTATGTTGTCAATGTCACCTACCCAATCTGAATCCACATATCCATGAATAATCACTAAGTGTTGAGGTCCAGTAGGATAACCATGAAAACATAAGGAATGCTTGGAAGTACCCCAAAAATATATGAACGCTCTCTTCACTGCATCCCAATGTACCTATCTAGGATTATACAAAAATCAACTAAGGAGTCCCACTGCTTAGGCAATGTCTTGCCTCGTACAGACAATAGCATACATAAGACTTCCAAAAACACTCACATATGGTACTCTGGTCATGTCCTCCATCTCAGTAGGGTATTTTGGACAATCCTCCAAAGAAAGCTTTGTTCCCTACATTATAGGAACAACTAACTGTCTATAATTTTCCATGTTGAACCTCTCCTTGACATTGTATTCACATACTTTCTCTAGCTTAACCAAAGCTTTTTGTTAGCTTTGTCTCTTCTAATCTTCATCCCTGGAATATACCTCCCTGCCTTCATATCAAACTGTGCTAACAACTAAGACTTCAAATCTGAAATCAAAATTTTACCATTCCCAAAAACAACATATCATCTATGTACAATGCAATTATGAGAATATGACCATTATCAGATTTTTAATTCACACAATGGTCATATTTAGATCTCAAAAATCCCAATGACAACACATAGGTATCGAACTTCTGGTACCACATTCTAGGGGATTGCTTAAGACCATACAAAGACTTTTTCAACTTGCATACCCAAATTTCTTTACCTTTAACCACAAAATGCTTTGGCTATGACATATAAATCTCTTCCTTCAAGTCACCATGAAGGAACAATGTCTTCACATCCATCTATTCCACTTCTAGATCATACATAGCTACAAGTGATAACAAGAATCAAATAGATGTCAGTTTTGAAATAGGAGAGAAAATTTCACCATAGTCACTTCCCTCCACTTGAGAATACCCCTTAGTGACCAACCGAGCCTTATAATTCTCAACACTAGCATCTAGACTAAATTTTCTCTTGAACACCCATTTACATCCAACGACTTTCCATCTGTCAGGAAAAGGTAGCAAATACCATGTATCATTTTTCTTCAATGCAACCATCTCCTCATCCATTGCTTTCATCCAAGAATCTACATCACTCACACCCATAGCCTCTCTAATAGTCCTAGGCTCATCAGTGTTAGAAATCAAAGAAAAATGCAACTTGAATCCAACAATGAAAAACCAAATATTTCACGTGAATAACCAAACCTATCATGTTGTCACCTATCTCTGATAGACCTCCTTACTTGTTGAGGTTGAGGTTCTTCTTCTTCTTTAGAACTTTCAAAGCTTCTCAAGCTCTCCTCATCATCAGGTCCATTTTGAACTTTAGGTTCAACTTTCTTAGAGTCAAGAGGAAGTTGAACCACATCTTCTTTCTTTTGTTCTTGTGTAGGTTGCAAAATAGTGGAAGAAGGTTTCATCTCTTTGAAGATAACACTTCGACTATAGAGAACCTTATCAGTCACTAGATCCCAAAACTTGTACCCTTTCACACCAATACCATAACCAATGAAGATACATTTAACAACCTTTTTTTCTAACTTCAACCTTTTCTCCCTTGGCATATGAGCATATTCCTCACAACCAAACACACAAAGATCTCTCAATGAGGGATCCTTTCCCAACCACACCTCCATAGGTATCTTCTCAACAAGAGCCGATGTAGGAGATCTGTTAACCAGATAGCATGTAGTGGCAACAGCTTCAGCCCAAAACTTGTATTCAAGGCCAACTCCACTTAGCATACGCCTAGCCCTCTCCATCAATGTTCTATTCATCCTCTCTACAACTCCATTTTTTTGAGGGGTATATGGAGTTGTCTTATGCCTTTAAATCCCATGTTCTTTACATAACTTATCGAAATCTACAAAACAAAGCTCAACACCATTACCAGTCCTCAAACACTTAATCTTCCTACTAGTTTGATTTTATACCAAGGCTGTAAACTTTGTAAACCAGTTGAAGACTTCATATTTACTTCTGAGAAAATAAATAAATGTCCTACTATAATCATCCATGAAAGAAACAAAATATACAAATTTTGATAGCAAAGGAACATTTACAAGACCAAAAACATTAGTGTACATAGTCCAAAACTCCAAAAATATTGTGAGAACTATGATAGAGCTAAACATGGTTTTGCTTTCCATAGACACAATGTTCGCAAAAATCAAACTCAAGATTACAATCATCAAGCCCCTCAACAAGGCATTTATTTTTAAGGGCTCTTAAACCCTTTTCACCAATGTGACCAAGTCTTTAGTGCCAAATTATTGTCTTCTCAGTAGGTAACTTCATCTCCAAAGCATGAGCACCCTTGGGTTCCAAAAAATCATGATCATAGGAAGTGGATGCAACTTTATTCTTTGTTGTTGGTTCCAATGGTGAGGATGGTGACTCAGAAGTTATTTTCTTCTTTTCTATAGAATAACTATTTCACTGAACTATGCATGCATCCAGCTGAAATAGTGTGCCTATCCAAACACCCTTAGCAAGCACCATAGCTCCTCTTTTCATCTTGCATCCTCCATTTGAGAAGACAACCTACACACCCACATATTTCAACTTACTTATAGAAATAAGGTTTTGTACCAAACTAAGGATATGCAGAACACCATCAATCCCCTTCACTCGTTGGAAATGGGATGCCATTTAATTGCAAATCCTAAACATTAATTATTTCATGTATCTCCTAAGTTCTTGGGATGTGTTCAACAACACTAAGATTGGGATGAGATTAATTTTTGATGAAATAAATCATGAAATTGACATTTGTAGTTATTCCTAAATAATAGGAACATGTGGGTGCACACATGGTAAGGTGACACTCACCTTGAGTTAAGTTAACTATTTGGAGTAAGAGATAACACTTCTGAATGCATGTAATGATCCTAGGATTTAGGATTTGATGTTTGCATGCATGAAGTTCAGTTCCGGTTGATTCTGATTCGAGATGAGTTGATTCGGTTGATTGAGTTATGGTTGATTATCTTGATTGCATGCATGTTGGTTATTTGAGTTGCATGTAGTTAGCTTCAGTTAACTTGGAATGCATGGCTAATAACTTGAGTTGTATGACAGATAACAGGGACTACCTCCAGTTAACAAGGGATGACCATTCTTGCATGAATGGTGTTGAGTAAATATTTCAGTTAACTATAAAGCACTTGGAGCCAACTTGGGTGCCCAAGACGCTTTATTGGATTTACCTCTCATGCATGATAAGATATTTCTGAAGGCTCAGTTAAGTAGGACTGCTTAAAGGTTACCAGCCTTTGAGGGAAAGAGCTTTTGGATTTATCACCAAAGTGAAGGATGAGTTGTAGCTTTTAGTTTGGGACATCCAAATGGATGAAGCACATTTTTAGCATCATTATTTCACAATATAACTCTATTTGCATGAGATATGGCGTACCTTTGAGGGATAGGGCTTGTGCATTGTAATTGTAACTCATGTTGAGTTTACAAAGCTGATTTAAAGCCTATTTATCTCAAGCAAGTTGAATAGAGTTGTGAGAGTTTTTATTACTTGGGGTTGTCAGAAGAAGATTGGTAAAGACAAAGAAACATTCTCAAAACAGAGGTGAACTATTGTAATTCGGTGAATAATAGAATAATTCTTGGTGGGTTTTCTAAAGGGGGTTTCTCCGGTATCTTGTGTAATCTTTCTAATATCTGTCTAGTTCTTCATA
This sequence comes from Sequoia sempervirens, assembly GCA_007258455.2. Classification (NCBI taxonomy): domain Eukaryota; kingdom Viridiplantae; phylum Streptophyta; class Pinopsida; order Cupressales; family Cupressaceae; genus Sequoia; species Sequoia sempervirens. The sequence continues at coordinate 4,024 of VDFB02089774.1, forward strand.
AAACTTCTCTCTTCATTCTACAAAAGCAATTAAAATAGATTAATCAAGATAATCACCACAAAAGAATATATGCAACAAACAAAAGACTTACTTAGATCGAGGAAATATTAAAGTTTTCACAGTATTAAGCTAAGAAAACACCTCATTTTTCAACACACTCTAGCATCTAGGAATCTTATCTTGACTCTTCCATGGCCAACAATATTCAAGTGAGAGTCATAACCTAAGTACACCTTCCCACCATTATAACTTTCATACTTAGAAAACCAATCTCGATGCGAAGTCACGTGAAAAGAAGCACCAAAGTCTATCGGCCACACATCTTGTGATACATGTGTTGCTAAGGCAGCGACAAAGGAATCTACATCATCCTGAGAGGATTTATCATATTCAAAATCAGAGAATGTCTTCTTTTTCATATTTTTCTCCTGCTTACAATCTTTATGTCGGAACTTTACTATTTTTATCTATATTATGTTTTAAATTGATGTTTCGAGTTTGAATTGTCATAATTGAGTTGATTTACTATTTTTAGTTTTTCTCCCAAAAGTGTTGTTTAGGTTGATACCCATATCCTCAATCATAAGGAAACCAACAGATTCCCCCATTGAGCTGACTCACCTAAGGTTTGTAAGTCAATTATTTGTGGGGATCTCATTTCCTAATGAAAACAGGAAGATAGGTCCATATTTGATACCATCCCCTTATTTCCTATGCACTTATTTTTCTATGTTTCAGCTATAATCTTCAAACACATCGTATCTATTCATAAAATATCAAGTTCAATGCTTTGACTCTATTTTTTTGGCTTCTATATATTTTTTATTGAAATACCATAGGCTTGATTTATTTATTTTCTTTGTAATTATTATAATCTTTTGTCAAAATTTATATTGAAAACATGCAAAAGTTATTAAAATTTCAAAATTGATGTTGAAGGGTGTTTGTTCTAGCAATTTGTGCTTTCAATTATGAAGTAACTTTCAAGTATTGTTGCTTCAAATTCTTGTGTTTTTTAACACATTTATTACTTTAGGAAGTTACAATCTTATATCTGAGCATCAATATGGCCTCCCCAATTTATATTATAAATAGAAATTGTGGGTTCTTTCAAATCGGTAATTTAAATTAACATATTTTGTGGAATGGTTAATCAAAAGTTATATTGGTTGTGAAAATATTGTAAACAAATATTTAATTCCTTCAACAAGTAATTTATGTTAGTGAAATTTCAAAAAAATGTTAAACTTGAGTAGAATTGGATTGTAGTTACAATCAACTATTGTACAAGATCACAATTGTTTGGCCATGGGAGACATCAAATTCCAAGCTTAAAATAACATACATTATTATCACTAGTTGTTGATATGAATATTTCTCCTTTGAACCTATGGATAAGTAGGCTTTAGAGTTTAGATAGGTTTGACCATAGAAGATTATATGTATCTTTCTCCTTCGAACCTATAGATATGTAGGGTTTAGATTTTATATAGGTTTTTCCATAGAATATGATATATATCTTTCTACTTTGAACCTATGGATATGTAGGGTTTAGAGCTTATATAGGGTTGTTCATAGAAAATTATATGTATCTTTCTCCTTTGAACCTATGGATATTTAGGGTTTAGAGATTAGACAGGTCCAGCCATAAAAGATTATATGTATCTTTCTCCTTTCAACCTATGGATATGTATGGTTTAGAGATTAGATAGTGTAGCACCAAAAATTGTCACCCTTGACAATTTCACACTAGGTTTAGCTCCACCCTATGTGCTTGGACCTAATTATGCATTTAATTACCCATTGTAGCATCATAAATTGTCACCCTTGACAATTTCACACTATGTTTTTCTCCACCCTAAGTCCATGGACCTAATTAAACACCTAATTTCCTAAATTATACATTCTAGGGCCTATTTTTATCATTTTACGATAAATTGAAAATAGAAAACAAATGCATTCATCTAATACTTTGTGCCTGACACCTTAATTCCCAAAAAATAGGGCTAGGACACAATCACTTAGGGCGACTTAGTCTCCCTATTTTTCCTCCAAAGTCAAATATGTCGATGTTGGAATTTTATTAATTGAATTTCAAATGTTCTAAGTCAACTGTCAGGATTTAATTTTTTGGGAAATTAGATAATTGTGTATAAATACCGAGTCATTTCACTAAGAAGCAATATCTAGCATCAAGAGCAAGAAATATTGTCAAGAGTAGTCATTAGAAGATTTATTGCAGCAATTGAAGATCAAAGCATCTTGTAAAAGTGTAGGTGAGTTTATGTTATCATTATATTTGTGAGATCTAACCCTTGTAGGTCCTCAAGAAATTCAATCAAGCAACATTCAAGCTTTGAAGAGATGTGCATGACTTCATTCCTTCAAGGAATCCATTGATGAGTGGTGAGTTACAGTCCATTGTTGATTCATCATTCATTTTATCATTTAGCCTTATCCCTCAAAAGGATAAGCTCCTTATCATTGACATTGACATTGTGGAAGTGGAAACACTAACACGGGGTTTGACTAAGGCAAGCCCCTATATGGCACAACCCTTCCTCTCTCTTTGAATGTGTAGGTTTTAGATATGAAGAAGATTGGGAGAAGTTTGAAGGTCAATTATTCATTGTTACAATCAAACCCTGCACCTTGACAACAAATGGAAACTCAGTTACAGAATAATCTAATAGTGATTTGACAATGCAACAATTGGGGAAAGAAATCTCTAATCTAGCTCTAGAGGACTGTGAAACAAATCTAAAATTGGTCAACTAGGACATAGTCGGCCTAGGCGACTTAGTCCTCAATTTTTAGCCCAAATTCATATGACATGTGCACGGTACTTTGCTCAGTCCATTTTTGTTGTCTGAATTTGTCTGCGACTTTTTGTGTCTGTTGTATCTGCATTTGAATGGGTAGTTCCATCATTAGCCTATCATTGCATTATGTCTCATCCCTAAATTCATTCCATATTTGGTCAAGGGAAATTTGACTCACCTTTCAAGTTGTAAGTCAGTAGTATACCTTTTCCAAATCCATCAAACCCCCACTACCTCAAATCTCTAATGAAACATTCAGAAAAATGCCTAAACCCTAGGGTAAAATTCTAGGGTTTCACTTTTTCTATGTTTCACTTGTTTTATGAATATCTTCATAAAATTAAAATATGGGAATAAAAATAAGCATTTAATATTTTCCCCTGATGTTTAAGGCCTCGACATGGGTCTATACTAGGGCACCTAATGCCCTTGTCCAACCCTTTTTGGCTCCAATTTGAATATGTCAATGTCGATATTTTATTATTTGAAAATCCAATTTCATTTGTCGACTATCGCTATTTGATTTTTGAGAAATTAGAAGAATTGTATATAAATACAAGTCATTTTCATCATTTGAAATCCTAAGCACACCTAATGAATCCTAGCACATTCATTAAGTGAAATTGATCATCCTAAAAGCAATCAAAGGCAGTCAAGAGCAAAATTATCAAAACTATTGCAACATTTATTTCAATCAAGTAAGTTTGTTCATGTTTTATGAGTATTAACACATGCAAGACTTAAAATTAAGCAAGAATTTCTCCTTGAAGATGATGAGTTCAAGACTTCAACCCATCAAGGAATGCAGATCTAAGTGGTGAGTTGCAGCAATTTGTCAATTTATCACTTGTTATCATTTAGTCTCCACCTAATCGAGGGTAAGCTCTCTTTTCACATCATCATAACCATTATGGAGGTAGAAATACCAAAACAAGGTTTGACTTAGGCAAGCCCCTATATGGAACAACCCTTCCCCCTCTCTCATGTGTGCATATTTTCATATCTGATACAAATTGGAGGGAGGTTGAGGACTAATTTCTCATTCATGCATTCAAGCCCTACAAGTTGTCAAGTCAAGGAAAATGGATTTTATCAGCAACAGACGAAGTTCTGACAATGACCCCAAGAGAGAAGGACTTACAAATCAGGAGAAACGTGAGTGTGAAATCATATCTTGAATAGCAATAAGCCAGTCTAGGGCACCCCACACCCTTGTCCAACTATTTCAACCCCAAATTCATATGCTAGGTTCTTCTATGTCTGCTCTTTGTTTTTATAGAATCTTTTTTTGTTTGTATGTTCTATATTGTTATCGTGAATATTTTCACTTTCTTAAGTTTACTTAGGGTTAATAGTGCATTTGTTATTCAGGGTAGTTTTTTCCCGTACTGGGAAGTTTCTCACCCGTCACCTTTTTTTATGCCTTTTTAAGGCATCTTGTACATTATTTTAATTATCTCATTTTTATTCACTCTTTTCTAGTGAAATGGCCTTGTGTTGCCTCTCTCGTTTTCTGTGAAGGTTATTTTTGCAAATGGTGCTCCTAGGAGGCGGATGACACCAACATATATTTCTAAAAAATTATCTCAATTTTTTGTAGTTTCATTAGTAGCCTAAGAATAACATTGCATCATATAATTCAATCAATTAAAATTCAAATAATCACATCCACATCTCCTCCACACAAAAAAGGATTAAAACCATGATCCACCATTCTAGCTCTTCCATTGAGGTTTGTAGTCAAGTGGATATTGAGATCACTTTTAATCCTTAATATCCCTAATTGGAAGAAGTGTGATTTAAGACCTGGATTCTTTTTTACAATCAAACATTTTGGTGAACCCAATGTTTGTTACACTTTAAATCTTTTGAAATTTGAAGCATATCATTTTAAATATGAGTATAGTCTTAGGTTTTTTGAATTCATCATTTAGGCATACATAATCTTCATAAAAAGCATTGAAAAAAGTCAAAAATTACATTACATTTTTCATTCAAAAGACAACTAGGGTTTATTTCAGTTATTGCAAAGTAGATATAGCTCATAATTGCATTGAAAAATTTGTATTAGGTTGTATTGAAATCTGAAAGTGTTTTAAGTGATCATTTAGGCATATGCATATAGTGAAAGAAGTGGAAAACTACATTATTGTTGTGGCAAGAAGATAGAAAGATTTTAATTTCCAGATTTTTCAATTTAGGATCAATCAATTAGTGTATTGGGCAACTCTGAAGATTACATTTTGAATTGCATTAATTGCTTGAAAATTTTTAAAATTGCATGCACTATTGTGTTACATATAACAAAATTACAATTTTGTGCATTTCTGGAAATCTGTTTGTCCTTAGACTTGAATAGTTACAAATAAAAATACTCAGACAGTGTATTGCATTTCAAAATTTTGAAATTTAAAAAATTAATTCACTGGTCTAGGATGCCTAGTGCCCTTATCCTTGCAATTTTTAATTAGATCTTGGTGACAATAGTCTTTGAAGGTCTTTTGTCCTTACCTGATTCCAATTTCTATTTTTATTGTGTTGTAACGGTCATTCTCTCAGTGCATATATATGTTAATTATAAACTTTGATAATGTCTAAGTTCTTTTGAAAAATGATGTCTTCGTTGAGATCCTTGGTTGATGTTTCATGTTGTGTCTTTGGTAGTGCTTCTCTTATAAGTGATGAAGCAATCATGGATAACTCATTAAAGAATGCATTACCTACCCTTGGAGCTACCATGTCCTTTATCCTACTCAATAGGAAGCAAAGCCTACCATACCTTCACTTGATATGTTTTCCTCTTCCCACAAAGAGAATGCTTTACAATTTGTCCCTTGCCCATTACGTATACAAGCCCTTGCCAATAAATATAAGCATATGACCAAAGATGATCATCCATCCTATAAAACCAAAGTTAGGAATACACCCATTAATCTAGAAAAATGCTATGGTCAAGGATTTATGATTCTTTCTAAACAAGGTTGTGATACAAGGAAGGAACATGAAATTCACTCTTTTAGAACAAACTTTGCAAGACTCTATAATAGGGATTGGTTATCATGGTCCTCCACCTTTACATAAGACATTTACTCCAACCTCAACTCTACCACCACCTCATGGTCCAATTGGAAATGGCCTCCTTCCCACTCTACACCCTTTGTCTAAAATAGAATGTACATTATGCACACTTTTGCAATGGGAATTAATCACCTTACCACCTATGCATGAAATAAAAGATAAAAAACAAACAACCAAAAAATCATCCTTTTGTGCATATCATAGAACACTTGTTCATTCTACGAATGAATGTTGTGCTTTAAGGAAAAAATTACAATGGTTAATTCAATTATATGACATTGATGTAGACCCATACAAAATAATAAATTAATCATTACGATGTTGTTCCTTGCTATGTGGAATTTGTAGTATCATAGGATGCTCATTACCATGCATGGGGGCACCAAAACATTTTTGTGCAACCATATTTCATCAATAAGGAGCAAAACGATACTATCTTTGTCCTCACTTGCGGGGCAAGGATGGCTAATCTTGTATGGTGTGTATCCTTTGGATCTTTTCCAAAGGATTCCCCTTTTTGTTTTTCAATCATTCATCTTCTTAAAATACTAGTGTAGAAAGTACACTAACATTTTAAGGGGGCATATTCCCCCGAATATTTTGGTTAAGACTAACAAAATATAAAACCATGTTGCCCCTTAGCAGTGATGTTATGTAAAATATTTTCTAAAGGTGTGGCCTTGCATCTCCATGTTTCCCCTTTGGTGTTTATGTTTTGCACGGTGTGGCCTTGCACCTCGAAAGATATCTCCTAAGGTTTGGGTTTTATCAATCTATGATAGTGTCCCCTTGGTAGTATTATCCCTAATACCCCCTAAAGTGTGACTTTTATGTCATAAATTTTCCCCCTAGTGGTGGTATTATGTTCGATACCCCCTAGGGTGTGGCCCTTCATTCCATGATTTATCCTATCTTAGCAGTGGTGTCGTGTATGATACTCCCTAAGGTGTGACCTTCCATACATTGAGTAATACCCTTTTTTGTTCCATTTTGTGGCATACATCCCTTTGTGGTGGTGTTATTTATAACACCCTTTGAGGTGATTTCGTCCCCCATGACGTTCAACTTTGTACACCGCCTAAGGCGATTCATCCCCGTGACATTAAACTTTGTACACCTCCTAAGGTGATTTCATTCCCTACAACGTTAAACTTTGTACACTCCTTGAGGTGATTTTGTCCCTTGTGACGTTAAATGGTCCCCCATGACATTAAACTTTGTGTGCTCCCTAAGGCATTATTTGTAAAACAATCCATAGATTTTCCATAATGCAACTTGTCGATTCATGAACTTGAGCACCCTTTTTAACATGGCCACCTAGCATAACACAAATTTCTTGCCAGTGGAGTTGTGTGTTTTATGAGATGCCTAGCATAACGTATCTTGCTAGCCTTGTGAAATTTATCATATTGCATGGACATCTAGCATAACATAGCTTGCTAGCCAGCATATCTATGTAGCTCATGAGTGGTTTAGCATAACGCATCTTGCTATCCCTTATGAGAGCACTATCTTGTCTAACATATATTCAAGAAATGATGTTTGGTATTTGAGACAAATTTAAGACTAAGTTTTCTTTGCCTTACCAACTTGAATCCTTTAGTACTAAGCATGTGTTTATTCGTGATTGTTATGTGTCTTATATGTGTTTGCATTGTGTTTGCACTGTGTAGTGTTTTCATTTCATGTTTACGTTTGAATTGTGTGATGTTGTGTCTTCATCGTGTATGCTTTATGATTGTCATGTTGCATTGCACTTCATGTATGTGTTCCTTTGTCCTTACATAGTCTTTTCATAGGATCTTGAATTTGGGGGCTAGTGCATCCCCTGGAACCGATGTCCCATCTCTTTAATGTTTGGATAATTAAACCTATAGAATTCATTACATTGAAACAATGAGGGACACGAATATTCATCGTATCCCTAAACAATGCATGATGTTCAAGTAAAGGGTTTAGTGGATTGCTTAAACACCTTTCTCTATCTAAATCCCTCCTAGCCAACTCAAATTATTTTTCTCTTCTTTTTTGGTCCCTTAGGATCCTCTCTTGCATCATTCTCTATTCCTTTTCTTGCCTTTCTAGTATTTTATGTTGTTCTCAAGTACTTGTTGAAGGTCTCTATCTAACTTGGTTTGCTCCATTTCTCTTGCAACATTTTGTGTTGCTTTTCTCTCTATTTATTCTCTCTATCTCATTTTTAGTTCTTCATTTTCTTTCTTCATTTACTCTTGTTCCATCAAAAGGTTCACATAATCATATGTTGAACTAGGAGTTGAGATTATCGGCTCAAATGAACTCCATTGCCTTTTGCATTCCTCAATTTCTCTTTGACAATTTGAACAATTAGTTTGAGGAATTTGTTGATGTGTGAGTTGGTTTGGGAACCTGTAATTCAGTTGTGCATCAATGGTATGTTGAGTTTCATGGATATTGTCCCATTGTCTTTACTTTCTCTCAACTCTATAGCATTATCTATGTCATCCCAACCTCCACAATCAACATAGTAGTGTACCATTTCAAACTTATTCAATCTAGAGGGGGGATATGGGAAGGAAAGTGGGTCTTATTGTTGTGGATGTAAGACAATTCCCAAATTCATAACACCCTCCAATAAACATGATGGTTGGTTTGGCTAAGATGGAAAACTAAGTCCATCTTCTTGTTGCTCATGTTGAGTCTCTTCCATTTGAACACAAACTTTAGCCTCCAAAGAAATACTTTTATGTTCAAATTTGTATTCTTGTACCATAGTTTAGGAGTTGCAAGATGTAATTCCCTTATTGTCATAAAGTTGTTTCACTTCTACTTCTACGACATAAACTCCTAAAATACTTAGAATGCTATGCACTAAAAAAGTGCCATCATGTATACTAAACTAAAATGTGTCACTAAGATGCATGTCCTCCATAAATGCAATATGATTAAGTGGGCATATATATCCTCTTGAATCTTGTTATGATGTTCAATATCTTTTTAAATGTCATGCTGCCAAGTATTGCCAATTATGCCCTCTTAATTTCAAAATTGGAAAACTTGGCTAGCCACATTCCTCTTTCAAATTTGAAATATGATTTGAATGCAAAAGAAAAACACCCACGTCCAATGGTTGTTTGTGTGAAGTGTGAGTTGATAGTGTTAACAAATCAATCTCTAATGACCTTGCCTCTTGGATTGTCATTACAACAACATGGCTTCCATAGCCATCAAAATCAACAAGTGTTGATTTGTTGGTGAGACACAACCATGAATTGATCTAGCAAAGTAACGAAACTACTTTAGAAATAGTTTTGTAGTCATACATGCATAGGGTGAGGCAGCCATGCAAGCACCTAATTTGCAGCTAGTAATATAATTTTTTAGTTGTTTTTACTCTTGAACAAATAGAAACCCGGTATGCTTTGATTGGCCACATTTACACAACAAAAAATGGTAATCCACTCCTTACTCTTTGGTATGATGTAGGAAACACTTTGATTGCCTCTTTGAGCCAACACCCACATTGCTTCATTTTTGTCTACTTGAATGTCAATTTCATCACAATTTCATATTCTTTGAGGACCATATGGTTGGCATCATAAGATTTCGATAGTGTTGTGTAGAATGCAGATACCTCTATAGGTCTAAGGTTTAGTGCTATGTTTCTATCAAGGTCTTCCACTATCATCAAGGTGAGTTTAGGATGACATATTTTAAAACCAACCACCATGACTACTAAGAAACCCATTCTTAAATGGGTTAGGTTATCTTTGACAAATTTGTGTAACTTCTACCTTGAGATTGATAATCTCAAGCCTATGGCGAACTACAACCATCTATTGCACCATTCGACAATTAATGCATCTTCTTTTACATTGAGTATTGTAGGACCCTTCTTTAAAGTTGACGTAATCACTTAACTAGTTGGTGAGTGTGGTGGTAGGGATTCCTCATTTCTTTGTTAAACTCCTTATTAAGCTCACATTGTCCTCAACATCTTTAAGAGTTGAATATGTGTCCTCTTTGGTCCCACTCTTGTCACACTACAATCTTCTTCATTCTAGCAACTGCAGTCATGTGAACAATGATTTCAAGTGGTTACGATGTGGCCTCATTCACAACTTGAGTTTCTTCCTCTTGTGGGAAGCATACACTCTTGTGTGGAGGAAATGTTGTCCTTAGTCTCTATGACATTATGGGTCCAAATTTGGGATTTGTTCCTCGATTACAAAGATATAGAAAGCAAAAATCTTATAAAAAATTTCAATATAAAGTTAGAGAAAGAAATGTTTAAAGCATTGATCTTTACATTCTTAGAACAGATAGAGAGCCTTTGAAAATTATAATAATCACAAAGAACCCAAATAAACTAGGCCTATGGTAGTTCAATAACAAATATACAAAAGCCAAAAAAACATAGACAATGCAATGTATGATGTGATAAAATAATTTTTCAAAAAAAAATACAAATATTACTTTCGCCCCATAGTGGGGCACCCTATGTTGTGGAGTACACATAGAGCACCACATGAGAGGAAGACTCTTTTTTGTGAAGGGTAAAGTGTAATATTTAGTTTAATTTGTTTAGTGACAATAAATAAATAATAAAATAGGAGAGATGAGATGTGCACGTCATCTTCATGATGGAAAAATTGTGTTGTCGCACAACAAAACTCAAGTAGTGTGGAAAATGCACAGTTTAGTGGATAGAAAAGAAACGATAAAGATTAAAATATAAGCAAGAACGAAAACAAGTTTACAATATCTTTCACAAACAATAAAAAAATTGTTATACCATTTTGATTACCTTTGAAATATCAATTTGTAACTATGGTTTGGTAGATCACAATGATGGTTGAACATATGATTAAGTTGCAATTTGATTTTCAAATTTCTATTTGTGAGAAGATAATATGAAGTTATGCTAGTTACAATTTGTCTTGTATAATATATCGCGTAGCATGTTGAGCCATAAAAAATGATATTTATCTTTCTCCTTTGAAACTGTAGATGTTATCAAAATCTATTTAAATTCTAAACCCTACATCACAAAACATGGTAAACAAAATATTATTTAAGACAAATAATAACTACTATATGATAATATGTCCTCTCTAAGCCTATGGATAATAGCAAAATCTATTGAATTTGTAAATCCTACATCTCAAAACATGATGGAGGAAATATTATACAAGACAAATTGTAACTACCATAGCTAATATTTTCTCTTTATCATGTTTTGCAATGTATCATTTTCCTTTAAACCTACAACTAGTAGGCATCTTCTTACTATATTAGAAGTCGAATTTACATTTCGTCTTGTATTTTTGTGGCGTACAATTTAGAATTTGAAAATTTTACAAATATATGTCTACCATATGGCAATGAAATAATATATGGAAGACCTATATCTAAAATGTTCAACATAAAACTTGAAATTGATTTGGTTGAATTTTTGTTTGGTTTAAAGTTATAAATTTAGAGAGGATATAAAGTAGATAATAGTTTGCAATAAATAAGCATTACAATGGAGGGTGAACTTACAATTGATCAAGTAGATAGCATTGTGCAATTTGAATATAGGAATTTTTATGAAGGGTTGTAAAAAAATTGGACTAAAACAATAGATGTATAGTTAGAATGTGAGATGAAAAATTCTCATATTGGTTGAATTCAAGTATCAGATTTGACTCATTTGAGATAAGCAAGTGGTTTTTACAGATATTTAAAATTTTGAATTTGACAAATAAGTTTATCAATTGATTGATTTGGTTGAATTTATATCATCTTGTTTGGTTTGAAGTCTTAAATTTATATATTCTTACTTTGACAACTTGATTGGTGCAGCTTACACTTTCAAAGTTTGCTAGTTGTAGGCAATTATCTCTTAATAAATGCAGTTGATGAAGAGATACAAGGCATATTTGTTTATTTGATCAAACAATTTGATAAACCACGTCATTTATAAAGGACTTGCAAAACTATTTTATTATGAGTCATCTCTTCGTATGTGGAAGGGACAATTAATGTCACGTTTTGAAGTACCGTGTGTATCCAAAAAAATTACCTCTTAAAAAAGTCATTTTTTTTCAATGGGCAATTTATACAATGTGTAGGTTTGGATTATTGGCAAGTAAGTTTGTAAGTGTCTTATCTCTTGCATGCATTTTGTTTAGATAACTAAATAAAAAATTAATTGGGTTCCAAATTATCAAGTCAATTTTAATAATATTTTAATTACTTTATTACGTAAAAAAGTGCATCCATCATGGTCAACCAATATACCCATTATAGAACCCCACCCTACTTTTGAGCTCTCTCCTCTACTTGCATTGATATTTCTATCAACAAATGTTTGACTCTTTCCAATGAATATGGAAAAAAAATTATTTCACTTTTATTTTATTTCACTTATATGTTTAGCACAAAAGAATATTTTTGGCATTAACTCAACACATCTCATGAGTTTGTAATTCAATTTCCTTTTTTATATCTCAACACAAAAACAATTTTGCATCAATTGTACCCACCTCACTTCACTTGTTTGTGATTCAATTTACCTTTCTATACCTTAGAAAGAAAAGAGTAATTTTGCATAAACTCTACCCACCTCATATATCTATGATTCAACTTATCTTATTTATTCAAATAGTGTAAAATTTGATGTTCAATCCTCTTAGGTTTCTCACTTTAATACTTTAATATAAAAGAAACATTTCGCATATTCTCTAACCATTTCTAATCATAAGTTGAAGATTTCATCCCCTTTCTAAGAGTCGTAAGTGAGAAAAGACCTGTATTACCCCTCCCATCTTAATAGAGGTCCCACCTTACTGAGTGTTATCTTTCACTATTGAAAGGTGAGCCTTACACCAACTACTAGAGATATATCAAACAATGATACGTAAAAAGGAGAGGGCTTGACTTTCCTTAGTGTCTCGATTGAGACCATCCCCTTGTAGCTTGATGAGCCCATCATGGCACTTCAAAGCTTCTTTCAGCAAGTTCATCCATCCATTGTTGAATAATTAAAACTATTTCAACCTTAATTCATTGTCCCTTCAAGGATCAATGCCTTGTATCACTTGACCCTTTCAAATTAGAACTGGCACTTTGGCATATTAACAAGTGTTATCAAATGGGTAAGTTCAGAAATCACAACTTATCTTACTAGAAACAAAATAGTAAACTGGTCTATGGTTTCCAGATCCTAGAATTAATCTTTCCAATCAGAAATTTAGAAAACACACCCCCGCCACACCTTTTAAATCCAGCAAAAAATTGGAAGGTTAAAAACATTAAAAGCAGAGATAATGCACTCACATTTTTCACAATTTAGTAAGCGATTGTTGAAGAGTCTAGAGAAGATGCGTTGTGGAAAGAAAACCCAACCTTGCAGGTAATCTAGCTTCAAATCCTCTTATGACGAGAAAGAATTCAATGATATTTACGCAATTCATTTAATTGGTACAGGTTTCTTCTATGGATGAGAAGAATGAAATTCCCCTGTACAGAAACTCCTCAGAAATAACAACTTATCTTACTAGAAACAAAATAGTAAACTGGTCTATGGTTTCCAGATCCTAGAATTAATCTTTCCAATCAGAAATTTAGAAAACACACCCCCGCCACACCTTTTAAATCCAGCAAAAAATTGGAAGGTTAAAAACATTAAAGGCAGAGATAATGCACTCACATTTTTCACAATTTAGTAAGCGATTGTTGAAGAGTCTAGAGAAGATGCGTTGTGGAAAGAAAACCCAACCTTGCAGGTAATCTAGCTTCAAATCCTCTTATGACGAGAAAGAATTCAATGATATTTACGCAATTCATTTAATTGGTACAGGTTTCTTCTATGGATGAGAAGAATGAAATTCCCCTGTACAGAAACTCCTCATTTACAGCTTTTTTAATTGATACACAACGCACACAATATACCCATTTAAAAATAAAGCGAAGACATAACTAAAAAACTAAGCATCAAATGAAAGTTCGGATTTGCCAACAAGCACCCAAAACAAAAAACCGACAGCACTGTAAATAATTAATTCATCTTTCAGACAAACCGTGTTTTGTAACTTCAACGGAGCTCCGTGAATAAAAAGCTCCTCCGACTGGGCGTCGCAAAACAGTTTTCATCATCAAGATCAAAAACCAAATTCTAAAACCCTAGCCCTAATTCAAATCCAGACCACGTTCCAAAACCCTAAACTTAAATTATTGGGAACCGTCAGAAACAAAATGACTGGTTCATCTTCATAGACAGATGTCTCTGATGACCGTCGTGAAAACAATCTGTTTTCATCATCCGGCAGAAAAAAATTAAATAAATAAATATGGTAAAGAAAAGAAATGCGATTCTCTCAGACAAATGCCTCGATTTACATCACAAGAACGGAAAGAATGGAAATAATCAGACTCGTCATCAATTTCACATCACCGAGAACCGCTGAAAAACAAGATCTACCTTAACAACTTCAAAAACACGTTTGTCATACTAAATCACACAACTTTTGTATGCATAAAGAATATCGAAACAGCAGCAGATAAGGTGGAGGAACCATGACCTGCTATGCTTCTTTGAAGCATCCCGAACGCTGAGAAAGGTTTGGGCGTAAATACATATCTATATAGATATGTTAACAGTCGAGGATTCAGGGAACAATACTTTACAGCGTTAGGGTTTACATCCTCGTTAACATGGAATTAGGGTTTCCAAACGTAAGGGTTTTCCCGCTGGTCATCGAGGAGGTACCCTCTACGCCTAAATTTGATGTCCGTATCGCTGTATTTAGAGATTTTTATTGTAAAATACAATTAAAATTTAGGAAAACTGTATTACCTAGCCTATATAAAAGAAAAAAAATTGAAAATTTGTTCAATAGTCAAAAATATAAAATTAAGGCTAAAATATATTTGATATGCATTTTTAAAATGAGATATGTCTTTTAACATTTCTAGGGCAACTTTGTATAAGTCTAAGTGAGTCAACAAATTGGGTCCACAAGCACATCTACAATCAAATTTAGGTGTAGGGTACATTTATTAATGTTCTATTTTACTTTGAGGAGATTTTAGTTTTTTTTTCTAATTATACATGTTCTATAATGGCATCAAGGAGAAACAATTATTCAGCCTCATAGATGCATTGGGGGCATGGATGGTCATACATCATAATTGTATAAACTGTAGTCCGCAGTCATGTCATATCTTTGGAAAAAAATAGTTTATTCACAAAAAATTGCAGTTTATGCAATTATGATGTATGACCATCCATACCTTCGTGCATCCACAGGTTTGGATAGTCGTTCCTGCTTCAAGAAGTCTCATGTCATGTTCATGTACATAAAAACCCCTTAACTTAAATTTGACAATCGTTTACATGTCAAATAATTAATATATAATAATAAATTTTATTAATGATGAGAGGTGTTCTCTGATGGCATCAAAGAGATTGTGCAAAGAAAAATCTCTTAACTTAAATTCAACGTCAATTTATGCATCAAAGAATTAATACTTAATATAAACGTAAACTTAATGATGTCATTTAATAATAAACATAATATTCAAATTACTACATTTGAATTATTTTTCATTTCACTATTTTATAATTGTTTGCATGTAAGTAGATATCTCATATATATTTGTTTAAAAAATGTCAAGAAATATAATTTCAAGCTATTTTATTTGCTTAAGAGTTATTTAATTTTATTACATACGTACATGGACATTTAAAGACATAGACACTATTTATTTTAACATTTATCAAAGAACTAAAATAAAATAATGTAGGGACAATAAAATTTATGTGTCCATATGTGTAATAAATAAAATAGTTCTAGAATAAAATAAAAATATTTTTGTATAAAATAGAGTCAAATTAATATCTCTCGGTGTTTTGTAGATAGATATATTTAAGATATATATAATTAATTGAATATTGTCAAATTATATAGCAGGATTTTAGTATAAGAACATCATGTGATGCAAAAGAATAATAAGACCATCTCTATATTGTGAAGCATATGAGTGTTCTATGAAACATCATACAAACTCATGCTATGTCAATAATGAATTTATGTGCATTAACTTTCTTTAAATAATGAGATAAAGATAGAGAAGCATCAATAAATATAGTCTATTTTGAAGCAAGGAGAATAAGTGTCCATGTAACAAATTAAAATTTGATTTAATATCATGCAAGTAAAATAAATCTATCAAAATATATGCATGCTTAAATATTTGTAAGCCAATTTAAATTAAATTTTCATACTATATGGCCCAATCATAAAGAGCATACACCTAACAAGGTAAGTGTGAGGGTGAAAAGTGTAAACTTTATGCACTTTTACCTTTTGTTTTACGTTATTTTGTGTGGGTGCCTTTGGTACATTGTCCTCGTACATAGTTTTGATTAATTTTACACTCCCTTTAACCCTAAATTAAATTAAACATTCAAAAACAAAATCTAACCATTATTCAAACAATTCTCACACTTGAATATCAATTAGTTTGTCGGGTTTAAGATTGTAGGTGGAACTTTGACTTTTTATTTTTGGACTCCTTTCATGCATGTGTCATGGATTGTGATATATTTTCACTATTTACTTGCTCCTATCCTTTCTCCTTCATGATATTGCCCCTTCTTAACATATAGATAATTATATATATTTCATGCATCAAATTGTTGAGTGGCCATCTAATCTTTCATCATTTACAGATCTTATGTATACTTTACCATATGTATTAGAGGATTTTACTTCATTTGTCTCCATGACTCATTGTGATTATACATCTTTTGAGATAAATGATGACAATGCTTTAGCTCCACCCTCTAGTGAAACATCTAGGGATCTTATACAATGTTCATGTTTACCCAATGAGAGAAAAAATTATACAATTTGTGATAGAATTCACTATTCATCTATGGGTTCTACTACATGTACCTCTCTTCCTTCATATTTTCTTGGGGATTCTAGCAATATATGTTGGAGTTAAAATGACACTGAGAGGGGGGGGTGAATCAGTGTCTTAACAGATTTCACTAATTTTCAAAAATTCAAAAACATAGCTCAGATTTGATCTCAATATTACTCTGATTAATGCATTCATGAGTTGAATGTAATCATTCATAAACAAAATTGAGAAAAGTAATAATCCCAACAGTGAATTGAAACAACAACAACACAATAAAGCAGTGAGAACACAGAGGAACAAAGAGACACAAAATTTGCCGAGTGGAAAACCCTCTTGGGGTATAAAAACCACTCCTGAAATGCCTTTCAGGCTTAATCTTTTAATCAACTGTTCACAATGCCTTACAGGCTAATTTTTGAGCACCCACTCAAGGAGCACCAACCCCTCGTTTAGGGATATCTACCTCAAGGAGTACCAACCCCTCAAATTATGATTTGAACAACAATAATAACTCAGAGGATTTCTCTGTTTTCAGTTAAGCACATGTTTCTCTATTTTCTCGTCTACAAAATACCTTAAAGATTCAATAATTGAATCCCTAAAACACTATATAGAGAAGAAATTTACAATATCTCTGCATCTTGTTATTCATATTTTATTGCAAAGTTTATCCATACATTTTCATACAGCCAAGGAATGATAATCTCAGAATTACAACAACCGAACAGAAACATAGTTTTCTGCTTCTATTTATACATCTTTTTAGGTATCAAATCTTCAATTAATTTCGTGGTCAAAGGAGCATAGAGAAAAGATAACTCTTTGTGATGTAAATGCCAGATAAGTAACTGTCATCAGAAGTAACGGCTGAACAACCAACCTGAGAATATTCAGACTGAAATTAACAAAGTTGTTTATAATAGAAATCTTCATCTTGTACCTAGCAAGATTATTAGTTGAGGTGAAATTGATTTCCCAATACAAGAGTTGTTTCACCCAACTAAGAGTCGACCTCAACAAATATGAAACGTATGTGATCATTTCACTGCTTAAAAAGCACAACTGCCCACCACAGACAAATCTGCAACTCCCATGGCTCCATCAACCACTGTTGAGCTTTCAGCCAGAAATGCACCAAATAAAGCTTCCATATACCACTGATAAAGTCGTTACAGCCAGCAACAACATAAACTAAAACTCTCATGATGGTGGCCAGGCTAGGGTTCCATACCCAACCAAAAAGAATAATCACGAAATTTTTCCCTAAACTATCATTTCCGTCAATGTAACGTTATGCCGAAGGCAACTTTATCGCCGTCAGACATCCCTATGTTTGTCGCTTTCGCCATGACCCATCAGAGTCGGGAAGACCTCTTGCAGACCACATTAAGTTTCACTGAAAGCCCTTTTACCTCTTATGTGTCGCTGTGACATTCTGTTGTCAGTGAGACGCTTCATAGATGATGCTTTGTTTTACCGAAAATCATCCTTTCATCTGGTGTCGCTGAGACAAATCATAATCGGGGAGACATCTTGTCGATAAGACTTTGTTTTGCCGAGAGCCCCCGTGATCAACCTTGTCGCCATAACATATCGCTCTCGGGGAGACCTCATAAAGATAAAACTTTGCTATACTGAAACACCCCGATTCATACCTATTCGCCAAGACGACACAAACCTCTCGCCGAAAGCCACTCAATAGACTTCGTTGGCGAGACCTGACGGGCTCGCTATGACAACACTCTGATACTACAAAAGTCTCGGCGAAATAACCCTTTGTATAAGTTGGTGAGACACCATGGAATCACTGAGACCTCCCTTCGAATATCACAAACTCTTACCGATAAGCCAATCCATCCATCGTTGGTCGGCATGACAAGAAGACTTCATCGAGATCACATTTTGATATCGCCCATCTCTTGTCGATGAATCTCCATATGCACTAGTCGGGGAGACATTTCAAGTTTGATGAGACACTACCCCGATAACAAAACTCCTGCCGATATGTTCCCATTCAACCTCCGATCGGTGAGACAAAGCAATTTCGCTGTGACCACATACCGACAGTATAACTTATGCTGATATGATCCCTTTGTGTCGCTGAAACAAAAGAGAAGTCTTGCCGAAAGCTGCCTGAATGAAAAAATCCAATCGAAATGACATCAGAAATGTCTTGCCGATAGGCAACACATACATTTCAAAATGGATCGGGGAGACCCTGCCATTCTCACGTAGATATGTGTAAGTCCAAATGAGAAACAACCAATACCATTAGACAAATGAGATGTCAGAACCAAGGTAACTGTAATTCCTTCAAAAATGTGAGTTCAAAGAATGTAATCAAATGGCTTGAAATCATGTGAAATACACTTGTGGTATGCAAAGAGAACCATCCTGACAATGAAACCATATGTCAAGCTCTGTCAGTCAAAGAAGTAGCATTCATAACATGAACCAGAAATCTCATCACCATGAATTTGAATCATAACATATATCTTTCTGTAATAGCCAAGAGACATCAAAGAAGTGCCAAAATAAAGCATAAGGATCCAAACTAAGATAGATTATCAAAGAGAACTAACTGAAAGGGATTTTTTCATCAAGGAAAAACTATAAACACAATTGAGATCCAACAAACTCCCCCTTTGTCCTTGATGGCAAAACACAAATGACTCTCCCCCTTTTTGCCTCAATGACAAAGAATAGAAGAGAAGAATGTGCATTGCCATGAAACACAACTGAGAAGCCAACCAAAATATCATGAGAAACAGCTACAAAAAGAGTAACAGTGCAACAACCAAGATTGTAGGAGAGCTGTAAGTGAATCAAAACATATAACATGTTCCCCCTAACTAGTAGCTTGGAGATTTAGTGAAGTAACGATTGAGAGATAACTCCCAATCAAAGTCTCAGCGTTTCAAATAACACTTTTGCTAAGGGCTTAGTGAAAATGTCAACCACCTGATCTTGCGAACCAACAAACTGTAAGCAAACATCATTAGCCAATACCTTTTCTCGAAGAAAGTGAAACTTGATAGCAATATGTTTAGTGCGAGAGTGCATAACAGGATTTTTTGATATATTTATCGCACTAGTGTTATCATAGAGAATAGAAACAGGTTTAGGAACTTCAATACCCATATCTGAGAGAGTTTGAATCATCCAAAGAACTTGAGTACAGCATGAAGTGGCAGCAATGTATTTTGCTTCAGCAGTAGAAAGAGAAACAGATACTTGTTTCTTGTTGTGCCATGCCACTAAACGATCACCAAGAAAGAATGCAGCACCACTGGTGCTTTTCCTATCATCCAAACAACCAGCCCAGTCAGCATCAGTATAAGCAATCAAAGAGAAATCATTGCTTCTAGGATACCAAAGACCATAATCAAGAGTGCCACAGAATATATTTAAAAATCCTTTTTAACAAGCTGTGACATAAGATTCTTTAGGTGATGCACAGCCGAATTACCGATCAAGTGCACTGCATGATGTCAGTCGGCGATTAAATATAATGAAGCGCCAATCATTGATCTATATTAGTTTGATTTGTATCAGGAGAATCATCAACCTTAGTAAGTTTGCATCCGTAACCATTGGAGTGCTAATTGGATGGCATTCATCCATCTGAAATTTCTTAAGCATCTCTCTAGCATACTTGGTTTGAGAAAGAAATATTCCATTTTCACGTTGAGAGATTTGAAGACCCAAGAAGAAATTTAATTCTCCTAATAATGACATTTCAAATTCAGATTCCATTAGCTGAGAGAATTTTTTACTCAAGCTAACATTGTTGCAGCCAAAGATAGTGTCATCAACGTAAATTTCAACAACCAAAATATCAGAACCTTCAGTTTTAACATAAATATTGTTGTCTACACCTCCTCTAACAAAACCATTTGAAAGAAAATGACTATCCAGCCTAGAGTACCAAGCTCTAGGTGCTTGTTTTAAGCCATAGAGGGCCTTTTTCAATCTGTAAACATGATCAGGCTTATCTTTGCAAATAAATCCTTCAGGCTGTTCAACATAGACCTCTTCATCTAAATAGCCATTTAAAAAAGCAGTTTTGACATCCATTTGATAAACAGTAAAGTTTTTGTAAACAAAATAAGCCAAGAATATTATGATAGATTCTAGTCTAGCAACAGGTGCAAAGGTTTCACCAAAATCAATACCTTCTTGTTGAGCATAGCCTTTGCAAACAAATCTTGCTTTGTTGCGAATAACATTACCATTTTCATCAACCTTGTTTTTGTATATCCATTTGCCTCCAATGACATTCTTGTCATCTGGTCTTGGGACTAACTCCCAAGTCTAATTTTTCTCAATCTGATCAATTTCTTCCTGCATAGAATTAATCCAACATGAATCTATGAGAGCTTCATTAAAAAAATTAGGCTAAAACTGAGTAACTAAACAAAAAGCAATTTGTGCCTTTTCATCAGATTTTGCAGCCTTTCTTCTAGTTTGAACTCCTGCATTTTTATCCCCAATAATTTGATCTTTGGGGTGATATTTAGCTAGAGCTTTTGATGCAACCTTTTCAGGACTTGCTGTTTCATTTTTAGGGCTTGTTGAATCAGTATTAGGCTTTGTTGTTTCAGCTCCTTCTGAAATTATTTCTAGTTCAAGTTCTTCTTCCTCATTATCCTGCAAAGATTCAACATACAAATGTGGTCTTTCATCAAATTATACATTAACAACTTCAACAATCTTATTAAGCCTTTTGTTAAGGAATTTATAAGCTTTGCTATGAGTTGAGTATCCCAAAAAGATACCCTCATCACTCTTTGATTGAAAGCTCCCAAGGTTATCATCATCTTTCTTGATAAAACACTTACTTCCAAAAAATTTAAAGTGTTTGACAGAAGCAGTTTTTCCATACCAAAGTTCATAAGGAGTGTGTTTAGATTTCACCCTAAGTTGCACTCTATTCAAAATGTATACAGCTGTATGAATAGCTTCTTTCCAATACATATCAGACAACTTAGCTTCATCTAGCATGGTTCTAGCCATTTCTTTTATAGTTCTATTCTTATGTTCAACTACCCCGTTTTGTTGAGGTGTTTTTGTTGCAGCATACTGTCTTTTAATGCCGTGTTGTTCATAGTAATCAATAAACTCTTGAGAAGTGAACTCACCTCCTTTGTCAGATCGCAGACATTTAAGTTTCAGATCAGATTCCTTTTCAACCATTTTACATAAAATTTTGAACCTTCCAAAGGCTTTTGATTTGTGCTTAAGAAATGTGACCCATATCATTCTAGTATAATCATCCACAAACAACATAAAGTACCTTTCACCATTAATAGACCTTGTTCTGGTTGGTCCACATAAATCAGTATGCACAAGTTGTAAAGGTTTTGAAGAAGAATGTTCTTTTGTTTTGAAGCTGATTTTAGTCTGTTTACCATTTAAACATTCTTTGCACACAGAGTTTTTTTGGCTTGCTAAGAACTAGTAGACCTCTAACATTCTAATTTTTACTGATTCTAACCAGATTTTCAAAGTTTGTGTCCTAATCTTTTATGCCATAACCAATTCTCTTCGATTTGGCCCATTAGACACATACCTTGATTATTGTCATTGCTTGATGTGTCGAGAAGATTGTACACATTTCCTTTTGTCCTCCTTCCAGCTGCAATAGCCTTTTCTAGCTTGTTCTTAATCTCACATCCCTGCGAAGTGAAAAGAACATGATAACCACCATCCCAGATTTGACTAACACTTAGAAGATTGTGCTTGAGACCTTCCACATAGTACACATTATAGATAGGAGTTTCTTCATTCAGAAGAAGTGAACCTCTACCTTTAATTTGAATACCAGAGTTATCACCAAACTTAACATAACCACCTACATAATCTTCAAGATTTATAAACTTACCCTTGTTGCCAGTCATATGGTTAGAACATCCACTATCCAGGACCCATAAGTCCATTTTCTTGGAATGAAAAGCAATTTGAACCAACATAGTTTACTCAATGTTGTTAACAATCTTAGGTTTCCAAACCTTTTTAATTTTCTGATGTTTACATTGCAGATCAGTTCTGCACTGTTTGACAGAATGTCCCAAAGTATTGCATTTAAAACATCTGATCTTTCTTAAAAAACCATAGTGTTGTCTAAGACCAAACCTGGGTATTCTAGGATTCATAAGCCTACAAGTGCTCACCTTATGGCCAAATTTGTTGCAGAAAAAACAATAACCATAGAAGAAAGGATTGACTCTGTATGAAGATCTATTACCTCTTAAAGACTGAACATGATCCTTACTAAATTCTAAGTGATTTGAACCTAAACCTTTGACTTCAGAAGAGGGGTTTTGTTTTGTATTATCAATTGAACATTCACCCTTTTCAAAACCAATACCGGTTTTATCTTTATACAGCTTCTGCTTGCTGAGCATCTCATTCAGTTTTAGAGTGCTTTCATATTTTTCAATTTCCTTCCTAAGACAGACTACTTCTTGTTATAGTTTTTGAATTTCTTGATCTTTGCAACTTACAGTCTCTCGAAGACAGTCTTCAACTCTTTTAGCTTCTTCAAGCTGAGTTTTCAGAGAGACCATTTCTTGATCTAGTTTATGTTCTTGAGCAAGAACTTGTTTTTTGAGTTTTCTGACTTCTTGTAAAGTACATTTCAACTCACTTTCAAGATCTACTTCACCTTCTTCAACATCAATAGTGTTTGAATCATTTTGCTGAGTAAATTCAGCCATGAGCAAAGTTTCATCTTCTTCAACTGATGAATCTTCAGACTCAATATCAGATTCATCCTTACTAAACAGACTTTTCTTCTTTTTGAAATTGAAGTTTCGTTTAGGTTTGAAGGCCTTCTTCTTAGGCTATTTTTCAGCTGTCTCGTTGTCACAGATTTGATCATCATAGGGACACTTTGCAGCAAAGTGACCTATTTTGCCACAGTTAAAACATTTAAAGGGAAGTTTTCCGCTATATTTTCCTGATCCCTTTTTAAATCTTCTAACAAAATGGGATTCTTTAGAATCTGACAACTCTGATTCGCGACTTAGGCTTTTTCTTTCTTTTGTTTGATGTTAAAGGCGGTTTCTTTTCCTGTTGAAATTTTTTTGCTAGTTCTCATTTCATAGGCAGTAAGTATTCCTTGCAGGCTATCTAAGGTAAGCTGATCAAAGTATTTTTTTTTTTCTAGGGCTAAAACCTTAGATTCAAATTTGGACGGTAAGGTTCTTAACAACCTTTGTGACCACATCAAATTCATTAACCTCTTGACCTAGACCTTTTCATTTGCATTGACAACTTCATCAACTCTTAGGAAATATTGACCACTTTTCATCATCATTCATTTTCAACTCCTCAAACTGATGTTTGAGTGTAATGATTTTTGACAGTTTGACTTTCTCATTCCCTTGATATATAGTTTCAAGTTTTTCCCATATATCATGAGCAGATTTGCAATGCATGACTTAATGAACACATCTTTAGTTAACCCACACAAGATGGCATGCTTAGCTCTGGCATTTGTTTCATACCTCTTTTTTTCAGCAGGATCAGTGGGAATAGAGGCTGGTACATTGTAAGCATTTATAACAATGCTCCAAACATCAACATCAAAAGAAATAAGA
>VDFB02089775.1:0-18692 GCA_007258455.2 Sequoia sempervirens
TTGTTGAGACTGCCATCACTAATGCCTTCTCTGTATAGTCTTCTCATTTCCGGCACTCCTCGAGCCAGAAAGAAAACCACTTCACTGCTTAGGATCCTTCACAATTGGGAACCTTCCCAATCTCCTCAAAACATTCTCACCTCTCAGAATCAGAATCCAGTTGCTTCGGTGATGTAGCCATTGAAGTTCTTTCGCTTGATCAAAATGGCATAGTCATTCTATTAGCGATGCACATTCTTTAAATCTGTTTGGTTCCTGCCTATTTGTTGTACACTATATCCGTTGGTCATCAAGGATCAACATAAAATGTAGACAAATCTGTCGTAAGGCAGACGTTTGTCTTGTAAACTATATATTCTGCATAAAAAGCTATAGCAGATTAACTTACATTAAAATTCATGGAATATAAATTCAAAGTGTAAAAAGCCAGCTCTGTACATTTCAGTCAGTAAAAATTATTTGAATTGGATAAGTATGATGAATGTATGGCCTTCATGGCAGAATGGTGAAACCAATTTTGGTTTGCCCTTAACAATCACATCAATCACTATAATCACGATTTTTCTACTGAATGAACTAAATATTGAAGACAAGATATAAACAGAATATCAAGTTGAATTTGATCTTTTCTCTTTCCAATTCTATAAGCATTAATGAAAATCTTCCTTTATTTTTTGCATTGCCTATAAGATTAAATTCACTGGTAAGCCTGAGGGTAAGGGAGAGGCAGAGAAGTGGGAGCATTTGGTGGTGGAGTGTTAGATGGGATCCAGCTTCGTCATGCCTGATAATGTTTCCATACACCCCTGCCGAGCAAAAGCTCATCAAGGAATAACATTTTCGGGCTACTGAGTATACATATATTGCGATGGCTAAGGGGTTTGAGTGAGTTCTGGGCCTCACCCTGGCCATCCTGTAGATAGGCTTGTGATCTAAAGTAACCTTGAGTGGGAGGGAGGCATACAGATGTCTTTTCTTCTGCTTACTATTGAAGGGCAGCCCTACAGACTACGAATGTACAATCAGAGCTAGTGTTTGCAAAGGCAGAGCTGAAAGCGTAGAAACAGAAATTTGAGTTACAGAAGGTTTTAACCAGGCAAAGAACCAGGTATCTGGACTTCAGATGGAGTATACTAGAGGTGAATCAGTTTGTGGTATTCAGGAGGGGCCGTGCTAGGACTTCAAAGAATTGCTCCCCTCAATGGATGCCTAAGCTAACTCAGCTGCAAGAAACATCAGCAGGAGCACAGAATCAATCCTAGAGAGGGACAATAACGACTCATGGAGACTAAAATGAATGAATGAAGGAAGGAATTTTAATGATGTGCATGAGATCTAGTGCTCTAAGGGACCAAGAGACACAAATTAACACATTTTAAAGTTTCTTTCAATGTTGGTTCTTCTATTATGAATCTTGATCAAGGATCCTGCCATTTTGTGAAGTCTTGCCTCCTCAAATGGCTCATTTAGACTGTCCACCTGCAAATTGTTTTCAAACTGAGTACAAATATCACCATATGCTTCATACTCTATGATGAAATGCCATTCCATTTCAACAACCCCTTTGCTGCAGAAAATGTAAGTTCGTTCTTTCCAATCTTCCTTGGGGACTATCCATTTGCCTGTCTCACATCTAAGATGATGAGAACGTCTCCTTAACTAAGCAACTAAGATTTTAGCCTTTCCTTCAATTGTAGCCCTCAAATATGCCTTTTCATCATATTCTTACATGAGGTTGAACTCTTTGATATAGTGTTCCTTTTTTCAACCAATTTTTTTTGTCCACATGACAGTCGTGAAAATTTCTAACACAATTTTTTTTGTCTCTTCATTAGTTTTAGGACAGTTTTGTAAATTAATGTCCCATTTTCTCATCCAGTTGTTACTCTATTTCATCCAAGTCTTCTTCATACAGTCTAAATCCTCCCCAGCGACCATTTTGGGCCAGCAATGGGTATCCGTGTTTTCAACATTTTTTTAAGTAAGTTAGCAAACGAATTAGCATTGATGCTTTCATCAAAAACAATCTGCTTCAGCCAAAAGGATCTCATTAACCCCACCTTTAATGGACCTCTATCACCACATCCTTACATCATGTCCAAACCCTCATGGCCCCTTATCTATGGCTTGAATCTATACTTCAGTTACTAATTTTGACATGTTTGTACAATTTTTTATACATGACCCATTATTCTCCATTCCTTATTTCATTTTATTAGGAAATTAAGACCATATTATCCATAGAAGCATTGCATCATCGCATATGTATATTTTCTTCCTTTAGCAATTTAGTTATTGCTTTCCCTTCTCTATTGGATACCCATATCACACTTATTCATTATTCTCACATGTTTTGTACTTATATGGATGATAGTAGTAATGTGCTTTCTTATAATGATATTTAACTTTTAAGCACATTTTTATAATATGATGCAATTAGTGACACATTTTTTGTAATGAACACTCATACTACATCCTTGTCTTCTAATTGTAAACCCATAGATGATAATTTATGTTGATGATGTTATACATTCCTTGCCTACTCATGATATTGTTGCACATTATGATGGTATTCCTTTCACATATCACAATAGTTATATGCCCTACATACATGGCCTTTTAATATATTATATTCTTTTATAAATGATGGTATGTTTCATAATGATCACTCTTCTACATCCCATGTTAGTTCTATGGCTATTCATGATATATTTTCACTTGGTCTTGTAGGTCCTGGGATGATGACATGCATATTGATGATATTGCATTATCCTCTCATGTAAGGTTATTGATACTTTGACATTGTCTTTTCCTAATTTACATGATGATATTATGAGCCTTGGTGAGGATTTATTACATGACGATTGTGATCGTATTAAAAATTCTTTATTACATGTTATATCACTCTTTCTTGCTAAAAATTATGGGTATGTAGATGGTCATATCTCATTTATGAAAGATTTATTTTTTATTTAAGTAGTAAAGATTTATAATTGTTTGCTTCATATTATTTTCTTTAAACCTCTTTCATGAACTTAGCACATGCTTTCCCAACCTATTTTTCTAAACTTCATTCTCATGAGGATAATATGGGAATAGTGATACCTTCTCATGATTTATCTTTTGATCCTTATTCTCATACTATCTACATGACTTATAAATCTACTAACCTTCCTTTCATCCTATGCAATCTTCTCCTAAACTAGCAAGTGGACAAGATGTTCCATTATGAGAACTTGCTCTACCTACTAAGCTTACACATATTTTTAACATACACAGATAAATATTTTTTATACATACACACATACTCTAAGGAGACAGGTGTTTAATTCTAACATAGAGTTCAAGAACTTATAGACAAAGGGAAGATAAAAATCAAGCATACTCACGAGCTCAAAAATCTTCCATTTGGTGAGATAAATCATATAAAAAAGAGTCATGTGTATCAAGAAATTAATATTATTCACCATAATGCAACCTATATTGAAGTTACACATGAAATAAAAGTGAAACCACCTAATACAAACAATGAAGGAGGCCTTAATTTCTTACATATACTTATGTATCTTACTAGATTTTTTGTTTCTTTCTTTCATTATTTAGCTTTATATTTATATCTCCATGTTCCTAGTTGGCAATGGAATGACACAAAAACACATTTAGTGGTGCATGTTAACACATGCAACTTTAAACATGTGTCATGTTTTCCATGTCACCTATTCAGGCTTATATATTGTACTATTAGTAGTATAATATTTTTTTAATTAAATTTATGTTGTGATCTCCTTCATCTATTCATCTATTTACCTTGTGTATCCTTACACTTTGGTCCATTTGATTATGCCATGTTTATTACGTACCTTCTATTTTCATTACAACTTCTATATTATAGCTTATCCTTTTTTTCTTCACTTGAGGGACATCTTTCCTATATTCCTCCTATACTTGGCTCTTATTATTTATGCCCTCTTTCTAGTTTTCCTATATTTTGTGTTTGACTACCATGTCCTCTTATTTTCTATGTTTACCACCTCATTTTTTCACATTTTCCTTGTTGTGAACCTCTATTAAAGATGATTCTATAACGACACATAATTTATGATATCCTTCTTATTCATATTCTCCATGAATGTGATGTTTCCATATTATGATTACTTTCATCATGATCATATTGCGTCATATATTTATATTTTGTGATTTAGTGCTCATGATGCTCATCATATTCACATCTTAGACAATTCTCCTTAATAGCCCTATGATCCCATATGATGATTATTATGTTATGATATGATCTTGGTCATGTTTACTTTCTATGCTTATGAGCTTTATAATTTATTTTCATTTTTCTTATCTTAGTTGATATCTTATCATCACACGAACTTATAGTTTTATTATCACATACATCTATAAATATCTTATTATATTTCCCAAATTGGGAATACTCATCCTACTTGTGTGTTCACAATCATCTTATATCTTTTCTCTTACACACTCATCTATAAATAATCATGTATTAAAAAATTATCATATGACATTATCTTGCTATTGAGGGTCATCCTATCTTATCACTTGAGTGCCTATTCATTGCTTGTGATCATGCTTACACCTAGTACATCCTTTGCACCTCATTGCACTATCCCCACCCCATGTAGGGTCAATAAATTTAATGTGTGCTTCCACAACAATATCTTGTAGATCATTGTGATCACATGCCTAACCATGTCCTAATATCCATATCATCATATTGGGATGAATTATCCATTCTTCCTTCCCTATATTTATGTGTACTCACCGTCATGTATTAAGGGTTGTGTTATAGACATCATAATCTATATTACCATTAGGGACTTATTCCCTTAACCATTATGTGATCCTTGTCTTGGATTCCATAATGGGGCATATTCTCATCCTAGTGTCTTTTGTACTTAAATTAATATTTATAGCCATTCATAACTGTGTATACCCCTATATTGGGGGAAGAATTACATCTCTTCATGTCTATCCCAAACCCATGTGCTTACCATACTCATCATTTAAGATATCTTACCTAATTACAATCACATCATGTATTATGAGACCAATGTATTTACATTTAATTTACTTTCTTATATGCTTAGCTTATCTTGGCATTTCATGTACTATTTTCCCCTTCTCCAAATCTTTGCATACAATAGATGTAACAAATTTATGGTGGGATATTTTTGTGCTAACATCTCTTAATTGCATTTATAAATAATTAAAATTACCTACACGAAGACTCATCATCATTTTCAGATGTATCACTAGCACATGACATAGAATTGCCAAATATGACATGTCATATTGTGGTCAGTATACATGTTAGAACATTTCCTTGCTGATTTTCATATATGTAATGAAACAACTTCACAAGAGAGTAATATAATAGAAAATATGTTATAAATAATTAATAATACCTGATAATAAGTGGCCACTTCAAGAGGAAAACCTTCAAAAGTCTCCAATAAGAACATAATTCACACTATGATGTTAATAAACTAACCAAGGTGCTACCTCCTATATGTATACCATAATTATGTTTTTAATTCTAAACATGTTGACATAACTATTAGAGTGATCCCACAATAGTGGTTTACAATTTTTGGCCAAATTGGACACTAAAATAATTTTTTAAAACTAAATCTTCACTTTCGGGCACCTATAGCGACTAAATTGTGAGGAATTTGAAGATGATACAAACTAGAGTTTCATGAAATTTTGTTTGTAGATTCTAAATATATTTTTTTCTCAAAAAAATTTAAACCGCTGCACTTCTTTTTCCATCTCCCTTGAAAACTAGTTTTTTTTTAGAAAAAAACATTTTTAAAAAGTGACACTCATTGTATAACACATAATTTTTTTTCCATGAAGGATAAAATTCTAATTCTTTCAAATTTAGATTTGTAACTCCAATATCTAGTGCTTCCACTTGGTTCGATAGTTTTTATTGAATATTTTTTCCTTAATTAAGTTTCAAAATCAAACCAATTACAATTCAGACATAGCTCGATCGTATACCGCGTAACTTTTTTTTATATATCGAAATTATTATTATTATTTTTGTTGGATCAAGGACTTCAATATCTAGTGTACTCATATTTTTCAATTTTTTTTTGGTAATTTTCTATTTTTCCACATGTGCAGAACATAGAGCTTGATTTTTGGTGAAAAACGTATGTTTAATAAAACTAAAAAAAAAATACATAATAAAACCAAAACATATTAAAATTATAATTTTTGGATAGCTCGTTTTGATGACTACCTGATTCTAGTTGGGTTTGTGAAGTCTCTACCATTTTCGTCTTCAACCCGAACTTCGAAGTGCAAAAATTTAGATTTTTTTGTGTCTCAGGGGGGGATGAGAGATAAGGGGGTTCAAATCGAACCTCTGGGGTTCGCTTAACCAATTCCTTTAAATGCAGTACTCTTTGTTTTTTGGGTAGAAAATGGGGGCAAGCATTAAAGTGGGTTCGCTCGAACTTGTAGGTTTGTTTGAACCCCTAAAACCATTTTTTTTGCCATGGGTTCATTTTTTTGAGTTTTCCTTCCTCCGTCAAATTGTAAACCACTATCGTGGCTTCACCCATCTATATAAGACAATATTACTAATCATATAAGATAATTAAGATTTATGCTATCCACAAGTCCACTACACATATCCTTATGCACACTAGAGGATAAGGGTGTAGTAGTATAGGTAGGATGTATATAACTATACTCTTCTTCTTTTCATGACTTTTGATAGTAAAATTCAACATGTGATTTTTTTACTTGCATGATAGAAGCTACTCATTGTACATCTTCTACCTACTTTGCAAGCTCACATGGAACATGCATTCTAAATGATGAATACGCATGATGAGATCTAGAGGATACATTATGCTATATGGAACTTAAATACATATCCTATTATGTATAAATATTTATTTTACATAAATGTTTGTGAGTACTAATTTACTTTAAGATACATTTTCATGATAAGATTCACATGCACCTTAGAGTAGGGGAAAAATGTAATGGTGAAATTTGTGTTCCTAAGCCAATTCCCATTTAGTTTTGTGCCTAGTTTGAGAGGATGGACTAATACATTTATGTATTAAAAAATGGGGCAAACTTGTACAAAGCTAAGATCATTCCTCAATTCTTCACAGTTCCCCATTTACATGTGCATTCTCATGTATTTTACCTTAACTCATCCATTTCTATACATTTTCCTATACATTTGGCATTTATTATACGTATTGTTGCCAAACATATCTAAACATTCATTCCTTACATTAACATTAGTGCTTCCTTGTCATGGGTTAATCCTATGGTGTTAATTGAACAATAAGTTTTTTTTTTTTTGCTAACTCCACCCTTTTTTCCAACCATTAGCCAACTTGGTACATGTTCCATGTGATTTCTTTCTACGTAGTCATATTTAAAGGTTTTCAATGTGTATTCATTTATCAGTTGATAATGGTTCTCAAAATATTATACATTAAAGAACACTAAATGTAATCTAGATTTGCCTCACCATTCTAGAATATTCCCATGATTGAAGAGTGTTGCTTCGATAATTTCCATGACTATAAAGTTGATCCATTTTAAGGGTTGACTTAGGAGAACTTGATCCTAGTGGTCTAACAACCTTCCAAAGTTGTTTTTATTATTGCCAATCTTCAATGATCAATGAAAGGTAGATAATCCAGTGAATGAAAGATAATAGTAGGGTGAAGCCACAATAGTGGTTTACAATTTGATGGAGGAAGGAAAACTGAGAAAAAATGACCCCATGGCAAAAAAATTGGTTTTAGGGGTTCAAATGAACCTACAAGTTTGACCGAACCAAAAAGGGGTTCCACTGAACTAAGGTTCGAGTGAACCCATTAATTACTAGGTCCACATTTCTCGCCCAAAAAACAAAAGGAAAAATGCATATTGAAGGGAGTTCGAATGAACCCTGGTTCGCTCAAACCCCTGGGGGTTCGCTAGAAACCCCTTGGTTCTAGCAAACCCCCCTTTTCCCTAATTTTTTACCTTGTTCACACAAAAAACCTATTTTTTTACGCTTTGAAGCTCGGGTTGAGGATGACAATGGGGGAATCTTCACAAACCCAACTGGAATCAAGTAGTCCTTGAAACGAGCTATCCAATGAATATAATTTTAATATGTTTTGGTTTTATTATGTATTTGTTTTTTTAGTTTTATTAAACATAGGTTTTTCATTGAAAATGAAGGTCTTTGTTCTACACATGTGGAAAAATAACAAATTATCAATTTTTTTTTTTGAAAAATATGAGTGCACCGGATATTGAAGTCTTTCATCCAACAAAAAAATAATTGAATTTTGATATATACAAAAAAATTTACACATTATATGGTCACACTATGTTTGAATTGTCATTGGTTTGACTTCAAAACTTGATTAAAGAAAAAATATTCAATAAAAAACTATCTAACCAAGTGGAATCACTAGATATCGGAGTTACAAATCTAAATTTGAAAGAATTATAATTTTATCCTTCATGGAAAAAAATTATGTGTTATACGGTGTGTCACTTTTTTAAAATGTTGTTTTATGAAAAAAACAAGTTTTTGTGGGAGATGGAAAAATAAGTGCAATCTAATTCCAAAAATTTTGAAAAAAATATTTTTAGAATCTATAGAAAAAATGTGACGAGACTCTAGTTTGCATCATCTTCAAATTCCTCATGGTTTAGCTGCTATAGGTGCCCGAATGTGAAGATTTAGTTAAAAATAAAAAATTTAGTGTCTAGTTTGGCCAAAAATTGTAAACCACTATTGTGGGATCACCCAGTATGGTGTTGCTTATTAAACATGTGTGTCACATAAATCTGCACTTGTGGAAATGACCTAGAGCCATGAGATGGACCCATATTGGACTTGACAAACTATTATGATTTTGAGGCAAACTATAGATAAAGTACACATGTTTCTATTTTTGATATAGTTGTTTCAAGAGTTGTATTAGACTTATTTCTTCATCATTGTTCCAAAATTTAAGTATGTTAAACCCAAGTCTTCTTTTTTAATGTCTTAACATAACATTTAATTGTTCAATTATCATTATAATAGCTAAAAATAGTTAATATATTTTAATTTATACTTAATTGCTTGCATTTATTAAGTTAGTCTAGATTAATATAAAGAAAGATTGTTTTCCTTTACTTAATTAAATATATAAATCAAATATTTTAAAAAATTATAAATATTATAAGATAAGAGCATTATGAACAAAACAAATGAAATAATGTATAAAATAAAGTAACTCTCAAGTAAATAAAATAAATCTTAAATACATAAAAATAAAACAAATCTTAAATAATTTTAAAGTAAAATAGAATAATTATTAAGTAAATAAAACACTTTAAGATTATAACTCAATAGTTTTTTATAGATGTATTAATAGTTGGCATGAGTTTTTCACAATTCACTTGGTATTCAAAAGATTGTTTCTTGAATCAATTGTGTATGATTTTGTATTATTGTTTCACATCACTCTTAGGATCTATCATCTTAAGATATTTATACTATTTACTAACATATATATATTAATTTATAAATAATATACATAAAAATGCCAAGAGATATCCTTCTCGAGGCATCTATTGCATTTTTATGTGACTAATTGATAAAAATAGACGTCTCGAGAAGGATATCTCTTGGCATTTTATATATATTATTTATAAATTTATATATATATATATATATATATATATATATATGCTAGTAGCATTCGTAGTGCGACATGGAAGAGAAAATGATTAGAGTTAGGGTTAGGGTTAGGGTTAGCGTAAGAGTTAGGGTTAGTGTTAGGGTTACAATTAGGATTAGTGTTATCATTATAAATAGGGTTATGGTTATGGTAGGGATAGGAATAGGGTTAGGGTTAGAGTCAAAATTGGGATTAGGATTGGGTTAGCCTTAGTAGTAAGATTAGAGTTAGGGTTAGGATTAGGGTTACAATTAGGATTAGTGTTATCATTATGAATAGGGTTAAGGTTACGGTAAGGGATAGGAATCAAGTTAAGGTTAGAGTTAAAATTTGGATTAGGGTTGGGTTAGAATAATTATTAAGTAAATAAAATAATTTAAGATTATAACTCAATAGTTTTTAATAGATGTATATAATAGTTGACATAATTTTTTCACAATTCACTTGGTATTCAAAAGATTGCTTCTTGAATCAATTGTGTATGATTTTGTATTATTGTTTCACATCACTCTTAGGATCTATCATCTTAAGATATTTATCAGATAGCTTGTTCTGAGGAATACCATAATCATTTGAAATAAATTTTAAATAAATTCATTTGATCCCTCAAAAGCTAAATCAAAAGTGATTTTTTATCAACATTTTGATAGGTGTAAAGGAGATGCATTTATAGGTATGGTTTAAAACTAGTGAGGTTCTATCCAAGGGGGTTTGATCTAAGGTGATTTGATCAAACCCTCTTCAATTGGAATCCTTAAAATGGAACTTTTAAAGGCTTAAATCATTATATTTTCTAAAAATATGTGATTTCAGCTAAAATTCATTCCTCTCAGGAATTGTAAACCACTATTATGACAACACCCTACAAGAATTGAAGGAGGGATAAACAATACATAAAATGTAAATATAAGTTAGGCATGTAAACATGTAAATCATGTAAAGTGACATCTATAAATGAATGTGATCATGTGAGAAGATATTAAAGCATATTGAACAATAACCATTGTAAACACAAGGGATGGATAATTTATTTAGGAATAAGGTTGCTCCAAGCATGAGAAATTA
Organism: Sequoia sempervirens; assembly: GCA_007258455.2. Classification (NCBI taxonomy): domain Eukaryota; kingdom Viridiplantae; phylum Streptophyta; class Pinopsida; order Cupressales; family Cupressaceae; genus Sequoia; species Sequoia sempervirens. The sequence continues at coordinate 10,806 of VDFB02089775.1, forward strand.
ATAATGGTTATATGGCCCTCAATAGATAGTAACACCTATCTACAAGTGTATAGGACACTAGGAAAGGCATAGTAAAAAGAGTGTAATAGATCAACATAGTAATGAAAATATTGACATGTAGTATAACAAGTAGTTGATGGTGTGGAGAATGCTTGGAGTGTCCCTAATGTAACTCTGAGAACATGGTTAGGTTTTGAAAGTATGCAAGTGTAAAGTGAAAATGTGAGAGCACAATGTTAGGGTAATTTTTTCTCCCATACAATCCAAATAATGTTATGAGAAATGTTAGGATTATGTGTTTTGTTCACCTTATGTATATTCTAAGGTCTATTGTACTTGATTATTTATAAACAAGTAAACAATTTATATATCTCCAAGATTCATGGAGTAGGCAAATGAGATGCCCATATGAGGATGGGGACCTATGTAATTATTTTATTATTCTCTAGGGAATTGGAAATATGTTTTTAATGAGGCATTGATGAAGGGGAAACATGATGTAGTGAAACTTAAACATCTTTCATTATTAGGGCATGTAGGATTGAATTAGTGCTTCGTGGGGGGGTACTTGGAAGTTAAATATGTCATCTTGAGTGGTGGAAGTTAAAGATGCTTGTGGGTGAGTTACATTCTATTTTGGAGGCCACTCTCTTATAGTGGGTTGTGAAAATTCTCTCCATGGTACTTGGACCTTGTTTGGACCAATGATATTATTTTATGATGGTTTATTTGGCCTTCCTGGTCTATAAATTAAGGGCTTGAGATGAAGGCATTATGGTTATGTTTCTTAAGTTTTTCCTAATAATTTTTATTTACACTTGAAGGGTTTTAAATTATTTTTTCTCTTGATTGAGTATTGTAATCTAAAAATGTACTCCAACCATTGATTATTGATAAATAATATATTATGTAAATTTCCTTGAATTGGTTATACTAAGGTATATCTATGCCACTCCTGTAAGTGCTATTATTCTTCTATCATTCTTATTATAATTAAGTGTTTTTTATGTGCTATAATTTTTCTAAAATTATATAGATTATTTATGTAGATTTCTTTATAAAGGGTTCATATGAAACTCATATTTGAGTGGAAGAAGCTTTTTGCTAGTCCATCTCATGATATAAGCGTATTTTGTAAGTGTAGCATTTGCATTCAAAAGGGCGTACATTTTTTATTTGTGCTAAATTATTTTCTATCGGCCTCTCTCTTTTTCTAGGTTGCTATAATAGTATTCATTATTCTCTTTGCTAGCAAATTTTCATTATTCTATTTGACAGCCAGATTTCTATTTGCAATCTTCTTTACACTCTTACATGTTTTATTCATTTCAAGATTATTATCATTAAAGGGAGACATAGTTTGTTTTCTTGAAGAAAGAACATATTTATAAGAGTCTTGTGTCTTGCATTTAAAATAATGGCATTTTGGAACAATATGAAGGAAGGGTGAAGTTTGAAAAGTTGCATTTTGAAAAATTCTTTTATCTTTTTTTTGCTTCCAAAGAATAAAAAATGGTCTACCAATCTTTATGATGTGGAAAATTAATTGGCAAGTAGTTCAAACTAGTTGTAAGGTTTGAAAGAGACATTTCAAGTTGTACATTTTGGAGTGATAAGATTGACAATAAATTTCTAGAATACTTTTAGTTTGTAATTTTAAGATGGAAATTATTTTAGAGAAATATTCTATGTTCAAATTTCATACTTGGAAAATAAAAATTCAAAGGAAACTAATGAATACAAATTTATAAGGAATAGTGAATGGAAGTGAAACACCACCTCTAGATGCAAATCAGTTACTAGATTGGCATAAAAGAGATGATAAATTCAAGGATATTATTGATCTTTCCTTTTTTGACATTGAGTTACATCATGGAGCGAAACAATTTAATGCAAAGTTTTCCCTAAATCTTCAACTATATAGATTTCAAAATGGAAGATAGAATCACTATGTCTATCCATATTAGCAATTTTAGGTTTCTAATTAGACAATTAGTAAAAATCAAGGCTCTACTAGATAATAATGCTAAGGCTATTTTGTTGAATAGTTTGACTTCAAAATTCAACAATGTTATTTTTACACTTAGGAGTGAAGCCACATAAGTGGTTTACTATTTGATGGAGGAAGGAAAACTGTATTTTGGGCGGTTCCACTAATTTAGGGGGTTCACTTGAACTTGTAGGTTCGAGCAAACCATTTAAAGCTTTTGCTTGAACCCATGAAAGGTCAATTCTTTAATAATAAGTTAAATGGGTTCTAGTGAATGGGGGTTTGCTCAAACCCCTTGACATAGGGATTTTAAAAGAAAAGTCACTATTGAACTGACAATCATTTTTGTCCATGTGAAGTGGCGAACAAATAGATCATGTGAAATGATGAATTCCTGGGTGAACGAGCTTCAACTCACCACCTTCAACCTCCATAGTGCATTACCTTCGACCTCCACAATGCACAAGTTGGTAAATTTTGCTTCCCCATATCATACATGGTTGCAATTTGTTGATTGAATTGCATTTGTTTGAAAGTTTCTAAACCCTAAATGATAAAACAAATCCATTTTGTGTGTATAAAAAAAATTCATTTTGTGTGTATTGTTTAATCATAGTATTCCATGAGACCAATTTTTTTTTGTGTGTATCCTTTAATGATAGCATTCAATGAGACCAAAGCTCCCAAAAATTTGGCTGCATAGATATACCCTATTCCAAAGCTCCCATGTTGGTGCAGGTAGGGCGAAGGTTATGGAATTTGGCTTTACAACTACCAATTTCATTTGCTTGAAAATTTCTAAAGCCTTTTCAACAAACCCATTTGTTGCATATGTTAGAATCATGGCATTCCATAAGACCCCATTTTGTGAATATCCTGTAGTTGGGCATTCCATGAGAACACATTTCTTGATGGCCCCTTAGACATTTCTCCATTTATTATGGCTAGAATCATTAATTTAGTGGATATCCCTCTCAAGAACAAATTTAGATATTGCCAATAATGAATTAATCAGTTGGAATTTACTGGTCTTAGTAATACACATGTTACAAAATTTTATCATGCCAACGAAATAGGGGATTGAATAACTTGAATGAACTCAAACCTGGTGTAGATTTGGCTATGATGTAGTACATACTATAATAAACTAGTCACTAAACAAAAACACCCAAACCAAAACCAAGTTATCAACATTGTTCTTTTATGCCTCCACATTTTGACCAAAGCATTTCCAACTGAATTGTATAACTATATATATGTGTACATTTTGGTGTTTGTATTCTATTCACCTCACCATTTAGAGTTGGTACTATCTAAAACATAAGAGGTGTTTAAGGATGTGCTTTTAGAAATTTACAAAGTGAGATCATTCTCCTTTGATCAAACCACTCTTCCAATTTAAATTTTTTAAGATAATAATTAAAGGCAAACCAAATAATCATATACTATGCATAATTAACTTAGATGTTAAGATCATGTTGATGATATACTTATATGATTATAAAATGTATAAAAGAACTCTCAAACTATATCTTAGATTCTAAATCATCACACATTTGTTCAATAAAATTTATCATTTATATATTACTCAAATATATAATCAACATAATTGAAAGCCAAGTCAATAAAATAACATTTAACAAACAAGAAGTTGACTTAAATCTAATTTAAATTTTGAAAGACTAATTTTATTAGAAGACTCCTTTAGAATTGTTTCCATATAGCTAAGGGTCATCCATGTGGGTTGTGATATTATGATCTAGTGAGATATTGTCTAGTTCTAAGATTTCATTTTTCAGTTTTAAAAAAAGTTATCATTTGAGGCTTCAACCAAGGATAATTAGTATCTCTTGGGATTTGATATAATCTTCTCCATCTTGTTCAACTTCCAAGCAATTTCCTATGCCCATTGGATTCCTTTCAAGAAATAAAAACGAGAAGACTTTTAATATATTTTGGTGCATGTTTTGGTGGGGGTTATTTTTATATTAAAAAGGTCATATACCTATTTCCCAATGTGAAATCGTAGTATTTGTCTTAGAGTTAGGTTACTTAAATTGTTCTTATATTAATAATTAAATTACTTTCTTGATTTACTTAAAAAACCTATAAAATGTTATGCTATCATTGTTTAAGGATTTTGAGTGGTTATTGGTTTTGGAGTCTTAGTTTTAAATAAATAAATAAATTAGATTTACAATCATATTTAGAAGTTGTATTTTGTTATTATATATTTTTTAACATATATAAAATGTATGGTTGGATTAGTGAGATGTTTATAACAAGTATACAATATGAATTCAAGTTATTAGATTGATTCTTAATAAATTAGGAATAATTATTAAATTTATAGTTTTATTCAATCTATAAGTATAAATAGTTTGATGGTAGAAAATTTATACATATAAAAATATGATAAATGTGTGATTATTTTGCTTTCCAATCTATAATTTTTTGATGTGCTTGGCTATATAATTGAGATGATTCACTCATAATGTAATTATGAAAATTTAGTATGCATCAAAGAAATATTTCTGAGACATTCCTACCATTCTACATAAATCTCATGGAAATAAGAATATTATTTTATTTTAACTAAATATTGTGTGTACTCTATCTTGAATTACTAATTAATTTTGAATTATATACTTATAATTTAAAATAAAGCATCCTTTGTAACATAGAATAGATAGGTTACTTAATGAAATAAAATGTGTTTTTTATATTAAGAAAAAATTACAAATATGGAACTCATATGAGAAATTGACTAAGACAACTCTGTGTGAGAATTAAGATGAGAATAATACATACCTTCTTTCAAGAATTAACATTAGATTAATAATTGGCTCATACTGTGTAATCACACTAGAAACCAACAATGGAAGATTGAGAGTCTCAACTAAGAATTCCACCTTATAAATCACATTCATACTAGAAGCCAACAACTAAAGACCAAATTTCATAAATAGAGTTCATGTGTTATTTATCATACCTTTGAGGGGTCCACAAGTACCATGAGCCTTTTTAAATCCTTCTCCATCTAAATGCATCCATTCCAAGACCATTGGGAGGTGGGTACATCCCAAGTTCCTTAATTTCTTGTAAGAATTTAATCAATAGTAGGACATTGTGACTTTGGCATGTAAGATAAGGTAAACCCATAAAATTCATGAAATGGAATATTTGGAATAGGTGTGTAGACCATTTGTGACTAAATTCAAGGATTAAATTAATGGAAAAAGATAAATATTAAGAACTAAAAGAATGATCCAAACCATAAAGGAAAATAGAATATTAACTTAAAACCTCAATGTCAAAACAAGAGTTGAGATAAAATTAGACAAAATGTTAGTAGGAGGAACGATCAAAAAATTTGAAGATACCCATGGTAGATGAGACCAAACAAGGAAATCACATTTTCTTCATCTATGACACCTAATATTCCATACAAATGATCTTCTGGGTGAAATATGGGTTTTCAATATAATGTGACAAGAATATCACCTTATTAGTTTTTGACATCTTTATTCTTGTCGTAAATCACAAATTCACAAAATCATAAAATCACAAAAATTCTCAAAAATTTGATAATTTAGGTAATTGACAGTTGATTTGAGATGCGACCTCATTTTATTCACTAAAACTTAAATTATGTGATCAATTTAATCATTTAATTAGGTGAAAGTGAAGGGTATTAATGTTTATTCAATTTTCAATTTTTAAAAGTTTAGTATTTTGATTAATCACTAATTCATTTTATATTGGTGGAAGATTTGAGGTAATAGAAAAAATATGTACAAAGATTAAATCTTCATTTTCTCCTATTCTTTCATTATTTCTTTCTTTTTGTACTAGGGTTAAATCTTCATCTAGGTTTGTTGTGTACTTATAAGAAAGCTTTATTCCTTAGTATCATGTTCTTGTACATTGTATGGTAACTTTCATGATAAATATTATGGGCACATGTCCCTCCCTCCTATCAAATTTTCTTTATGGATATTCGAAAGTTTATTTCTATTTTTTTGGTTTCCTCATCAAAATATTGCTTCAATAATTTAGAAATTATATTTACAAGCTTATCATCTTTCTCATTTTCTTCTCTTATTCTTACCTTAACTTATTCTCTATGATCTATCTTTGTTTATTTGATAATTCTTTTACTACTTGTGCCTAAGACTTGGCTTGTCAATTCGATCTTCTATCTAATTGTATTTTCCCTCCATGTTTTGATTGTAGGATAGATCTCTTTTATTTGTAGTGAATATCTTCCTTATAGAATATTTAATTTAATTTCCTCTACTATTTTAAGTGGTCAAGATCTTATTTTATCATGATCAACTCATGGAGCCCATTTTCCACAATATTTTGCAAGTTATTTACTTTCTCATTAATTATTTTGATCTCTTAATAGTTTATAGTTGGATTTTTTAATTTCATTCATCTTTTATTCCTCATGTTATCACTTTGATTTTATAGCTTCAAGCCTCTTTTTTATAACCATTAGTTAATTTATACATAGTCTTGGTGGCCAAAATAGTGGTGTTGACATGGGGCTATAAAGCTCTTGCTTTCTTGGATTTCTTCCTTACTTTATCCTTTGTTTTCTTAGAATGTTTCATCCTTATCACTATTGATATATTATTTACCATCCAGGTAAGTGCACCAAGATGGTTCCCAAAAAGGGGGCTTAAGTGGCCACTTTTTTTCTAAAATCAGGAAATACTGGCCTTGGACATGAAATTGAGGATAGTTACACTCAAAATTTTGAGATGGAACAAAAACAAGGATTGTAGTGCTCCGAGTCTACTTTCTAAACTACTAATTTATTTTGAAAATGGTTGAGATTAAGGGGTTCAAAAGAGGGACGTACAAAAATTGGTGCTATTTTTGTTAGAAAACATAACATACCAACTCTTGTACGACCTGAGCATGGTGAACTTTTTTGTAGTATTTTTAAAATCACTACAATAAAAAGTTATCTAACAGTATCTAGTTGATGCACGATTTTTCTAATAATTTTTTAATGAATACTTGATTTTTTACGAATTTTCTAAGTGGGCACTTCCTGAAAAGTAGAATTTTGGCCGTGCTCCCCCTAAAATTTTTTGAAGGTAATTGATTTTTTTTAAAATTTAGAATAGAGTCTAGTTTCTAAAAATGTAATTTATTTGAAATTTTGATGAACGGTTAATTTATAACAAAAAAAACCAAACATTGCTTTTTGGCGAAAAAGAGACATACAAACAAAAGAAATTATGGATGAAAGGCTTAACTTTGTTAAAAAGTGAAAAAAATTACATCGTTGGATAGCTAAGAGAGAACCTAACATTACCCATGTGTTTACTTTTGTCAATATTGAACCAGATGCACTCCTGATGGTGAGCACGAACCCGATTATGTGAAAAAATTGTAGAATTTGCAAAAACATGTGTCTGGTCATTGGGAATGCCCTCCAAGCCTCTGGGTTGGTATTCCAAGGAAAATACCAATGCTAAGGCTCGGGGATTCCCAAAGCAAACTATAATGCGCTCGCGTTATAACGCGAGCACATTATTTCCTAGTTTTGACATTTTGCTAATCTAGGATACATGCCAAGCAAAGACATAATGCGCTTGCGTTATATCTTCATTAATGTTATGTCTTCGTTAATGTTAATATATGTATATATCCTTGTATGTATGTATGCCTATATGTATTAGTGCATGTATATTGTATGGATGTAGGATTTTATGTACATATGTATTATGCTTGTATGTATTTATGTATGTCTTTAGAGGGAGGGGGAATTTTAAGAGAGAGAGAGAGTTGTCTAGGTAGGGTGGGATGGGGAAAGGGGGTGGAAGTGAGTTTAAAAGAGAGTGAGTGGGAGAAAAGGGGTTAGAGTGAGGGGGACTTAG
>VDFB02089776.1:0-29818 GCA_007258455.2 Sequoia sempervirens
CTAGGACAATATCCTCATCTAAAAAAAATTTGAATGAATGCACAAATACAACATGAGACTCAATCTAAAAAAGTGTGTCTTTGCAATAGATAGTGGAAAACTTTTAGGGTTTATCATATCTCACAGAGGCATCGGGGTAGATAAAAATAAAATTGATGCTATAATTAGTAAGCCACCTCCTAGAAATATTTCTCAATTGCTCACATTATAAGGAATAATTCAAGCTATCTATCATTTTGTTGCATCTTTATCTTATCGTACATTACACTTCACACATCTCCTTAAAAAGGATGTGAATTTTGATTGGAATTAGGATTGTAAACATGCTTTTGAGAGCTTAAATGAATACCTTACAACTCCACCTATTTTGCAACCTACTATGCTAAATAAACCATTCAACCTTTATATAGTTGCATCAGCCCATGCTCTTGGAGCATTGTTGGCTCAACAAGATGATACAGGAAAAGAGAATCCTATTTATTATATTAGCCAAACCTTAATTGATTATGAACAACAATACACACTAATTAAAAAACAATGCTTGGAACTTATATTTGCTACTAGTAAATTGCAACATATTTATTAAATGCATAAATACAAGTCATAACAAAATTTGATCCTCTTAAGCATCTTTTTAATAAAACGGACTTATCTAGATGCTTAGCTAAATGGGTGATGTTAACTGAGTTTGACCTTAAGTTTGTTTCACAAAAATCAATCAAAGGACAAGCCTTAACCAATCACTTAGCTAATGCTCCTTCTCCTCTAGCCCTACCTAGTAATGACTCTTTTCCTGGTGATAGTGTGTTGACAATGGACGTTTAAATGTGGCAATTGTATTTCAATGGATCTAAGTGTAGAACTAGCCCTGGTGTTAGGATTATATTATTCCCACCTATAGGAAATCCTATTCCCTTATCATATCACCTAAACTTCCTATGTTCAAACAACACAACTGAATATGAGGCCTTAATTGTTGGATTGCATGCTACATTAATAATGGGTGTCAAAGATATTAAAATATTTGGTGACTCACAATTAGTAATTAAACAAATCAATGGGAAATATCAAGAAAAACATGAAAAATTATCTAAATACAAGGATCTTATCATGCAATTGTTAGAGAAGTTTGAGACATAAACTATTGATAACATCCCATGAAAAGATAATCGTCTTGTGGATGCAATGGCGAGTGTTGCTTCTCTTATATCCCCTCAAGATCCTTCAAAATATTTTACATTCATTATTCATCCAATCATGAAACATTTTATCGATGATCAGACGGTAAAATTTTTAATAACACAGGAGGAAGACTCAAGTGAATGGTATCATACAATATTTAGTTATTTGAAATATAGTACCTTTCCCAAACCAACAACTAAAAACCTTCAAGCTCATTTGTGAAAACTTTCCTCTAAATATATAATTCATGCTAGCATGTTGTATCAAAGGTCATTCCATGGTCTCTTACTTCAATGCTTAAGAAACCCTGAAATACCTATGGCACTTCAAGAAGCCCATGAGGGTGCTTGCAATGGCCATTTTAGTGGACAAATGTTGGTTCAAAAACTTATCTAAATTGGGTACTATTGGAAAAACATGGAACATGTTTGCTTTGATTATGTTTGAAAATTTCATAAATGTTAGGAGCATAGTAATTTAACTCATGCTCCCACTTGTGAACTTCAAGCTCAGGTCTCGATATGGCCCTTTGTGGTTTGGGGATTGGACATTATAGGAAAAATATCACCCCCTTCTTTTGTTGGACATACATTTATGATCACTACAATCGATTACTTCACAAAATGGGTAGAAGCCATTTCCCTTCGATCTACAAAAGCTAAAGTAATATGTCATTTCATCTTAGAACACATCATTGTTCACGTTGGACTCTCTTCCACATTAATTTTTTATAATGGTACACCATTTAAGAATAATGACGTGAATAAATTCTTGGAAACATTTAATATACATCGCTTCTCCACACCTTATTACCCTCAATCTAATGGTTAGGCTGAATCAAATAATAAAGTCCTTGAACAAATTTTGAAGAAAACTGTTAATAAACATCATAAAGACTAGCACACACAATTAAACTATGCACTTTGGGCTTATCACACAAGTGTAAGATCTTCTACAGGCACTACACCTTATAGTCTTGTCTATGGCACTGAAGTAGTAATTCCCTTGGAGTTAGAGATTCCCACATTACAAATCACTCTTCAAGAGCTTATTGATGATAAACACTATAAATAGTAACATTTACACCAGCTTGAGATGCTCGATGAATAATGCATTAATGATCTTGAACATCTTCAAGCCTATTTCAAAAGGAAACAACACTATTATAATCTCATTGTCATCCCTCGCACATTCCACAAGGGTGACTTAGTCCTATTTAAAAATCAGTGCAATGTCAATGTCAATCCAAATGAAAGAGGAAAGTGTAGTCCTAATTGGTTAGGACCATATGTCATTGATAAAACTTTTGGATCTGGTGCATATATGTTAACTAAATTAGATGACACACCCCTTAAGGAACCTATTAATGTCATGCATATATGCCGGTATTATATCTAACTCCTTTGAATAGTATGTATGATAAAGTAGTGTTTTTTAAATCTATAGGGTTATATCCTAAATGCTTTCACATTGCTTTGTTCTTGACAAATGATTGTGTGTATGTATTGAACACTAAAGTGATTATTTAATTTATTTTTATAATTACTTTAGACTTCATACTATTCACATTTGTGTTATGTTGAATTAGATCCTTACATAGATTATAGGTGCATTTAATTTAACATAACCTTTTTCAACAAAAATTTTGTATCTAAGTGAAACTAAAATATGTTTTACATTAGATCACATAAATTGCATTAAATCATGAAAACATTGATTAAATAATTTTACAAGAATTATTTAATTAATCAAATTGCCATTTGACATTCAAACACATTACACAAAATAGTAAAACATCAAATGCTCATATATATATCAAACTTTTAATGTACATGTCATCCATATATACAATATCACTAGGGTCTGTGACTGCCTAATCCCTCAGGATCTAGTGCTTGTGATGGTCCCATGCTAGGATGTCAGGAGACAGTAGTGTGCGATCGTGATCACAATCTTCTAAATCTGATCACAAACTCTAAACCCTATATTTGTCGAAGGACCACCTAATTCTCTCTTACTATTTGATCCCTCTCCACTTATAGTTGAGCTACCTCTTCCTCTAGTCTCTCAACCTCTACTAGAGTCTCGGATGGTTGTGACTTGGATCGGCAGACTCGTCTCCTCAAACTCTCATACACTACAGGTCTGTAATCTCGCAAATGGTCTAAGTGACTCTAGATCTGGCTCCTTAATAGGTGGGGGAACATAATCTGATTCCATCTTCTCCTCATCGATAGATGTTGGCACTATCTTTGTAGCCACCTAATGATAGAACTCTCGATAATCTCTTGAGGCTCTTGTAGGGTAGAAACAATAAATCATCAGCATACATCATAACATATAGAAAACATAAACACTAACATAACTTGTAAATGCATAAATTAAATATCATCACCTATATCTCTAGTAGGCTAAGTAACGTTAACCTCATCCTCTGTGGGGGGACATGAAGGATGTGCTAGCTCCTCTGTGACTGTGGGTACTGATGTCTGCTATGGTCATTGCACATGATCTAGTCATACAAATGTAAGAGGACTCTCCCCACTCATGTCAATCCTTGGATACTTCATCATCACCCTCACTCAGGAGTGGCTCCTCCTCCTCCTCGTACTCCTCCTTGTCATCCTCCTCCTCATCCTCATCCTCATCTCCTCTGTCCTATCCATCATATTCAAGATCTGCATCCTCGTCATACTCATCATCTATAACTTTAGTGAATATTTTTGTAGCCCTATACCGTACCTCATCTCCCTCATCTAGAACTAGTCTTGCATCACCTATAGGCTCATCCATCATAAATACAGGAGTTGGTTGTGACACTATCCACCACTCCTCATACTCATCTATGTTACCTATGTCATCAGCGTCAGAGACTAGAGGCTAATCTTGATATAAGAAATCAGAGTCACTTTGGGAAACATGGTCTATAGTGAGTTGTACTATATCACTTGGTCTCCAGGCACTTCGCACTGATCTCTTGAGAAAGGGGCATTCCCTTGGTGGTGTCTGAACTTTTTCAAATTGATGCATGACTCAACCATAGTAGAAGGGACGTACTACATAGGCATGTTAGCCAGCCAAAAATCTATCTAACTATATCCTCCTCAACTGTCTTGTGTGATCTAGCCACTACATTGTCAGCTGATAAGGTCTCCAAAGGATCTTGTCCTCCTCCAATCAGTCAAATCTCACTCTCCAAAAATGCAAGTCTTCATACTGCCATAACTTTCATAGAGGATAGTAGAAGGCTCGAGGATACGTTATGGCTATAGCACATGGGGAACTGATGAGCTTGGTGCATGTGATATGCTCAAGGAACCAAATTTGTAGAAGTGTGCAATGCACCATATTGTTTATCTCACAAAAAACAAATTGCTCTAGATCATAATACAAGTGTGCTAGGATACAACATCCCCAAGCGTAGACCATCCTATACTCTTCCATCCCACAAATCAAGAGAACTAATCCTCCATCGAGGTGTGTTGCTCATTTATCTGGATTGAGTACTAGTTCCATTGTCTACATCATGATCTATCTCACCACTGGGTCTCATGAATACAATAGCATCAATAGCTCAATTTTCACCCTCGCGTGCTCATCGTCCACTGGCCCAGCAAGGAATTACTACATGTTATCCTTCCACTCGTGAAATGACTGATCTCCTCGATAGCATACCTATTATCCCCAAATAGCAACTTGGAGAATATGGTGTACATCCTCTAAGGTAATCATCATCTCCATAGTCAGAAGGTGAAATGTGCAAGTATCTATGTCCCAGTGCTCACATAAAGCCATCAACATAGCATCGTGGTACCTCATGGGAGGCATGAGGTACACCCAATATATTCCTATAGCTTGAAGGTGCTATGTCTCCTCTACTGAAAGTGATGGGGCTATATCTCTCAAACAACTCAACTATCTACCCCCTAGCCACTACCGCGAACGAGTGGGTATCTATCAAAATCACAAATATATGCTCTAAAAATCATCTAATATCTTTAATTTTTACTTTATTCATCATGAAAGTGTATTCAAGTCCATCTAGTATGATTTCCTAAAGGCCCTAGACACTTTAGAACCATTTTGGGACACTTCACAAAGAAACGGGACACTTTGCGAACAAATGGGACACTTCGTGAAAAAAGGGGACACCTTGCAAAAAAAATTAAGATCCTAAATTAACCTATAAATGCTTTAAAAATCATCAACTCACTACAAAAACACTAAGAAAAGGTCATAGAATTGACTCACCTCATGATGACACTCGTCATGTGCCACCTAGTCCTGAAGAACATCCAATCACACAAGCCTGTAATCTTGTCTGCTTGGCATCTTTCTATCTCACTCATCACTCTCACACTACAAGAAGGTAAATGAAATAGTAAGTGATAGAATACTTCACTTTTACCTCTTTTCACTCTTTTCATTCCCTTTTTACTCTTATAAAATTAGGGTTTTCCTTATCTTAAGCGTTAAAAAAGTACTCTTTATTCAAAACACCATAACAAGTGCTAGGGAACTCCATTTTTTATGTCATTTGATGTATTGGAATCATGATTCCCCACCTGACATCATCAATTTTCTATCGTTATGTGACATGGTACTTGGATATGTCCTACAATGTGATATTCCTTATTTAATGTGGCTAGTTTGCTACCTTGATTCCACCTCTGTAAAGCAAGAGGAATCAAGGGGGGGCATACATCTACCCTCAAATTTGATTTCTAGAAGTTAGATAAATGGATTTTTGGAAAACTAATGAATTTATGTTGCAAGATGTGGTTCCTAATTTTTTGGTTTTGTAGATAACTACATTGGGGGCTTCATTCTTCCATCATCTAAATGAGTATCCTTTTATGCAATAAAGTGTACTGTTTGGAGTCCTTTACCTTACATATGCATGTAGGGTCATATGGGCGCTAAAGTGGGGGCTAAATGTGGACATGGAAATTGTACTCCCTTCTTGGAGATAGTATAATCTATGGCCTAATTTGGACCTATCTTGGGCACCATTGCATTTATCATCCTTTAAAACAGCATTTATAGGCCCCTAAGACCCATTTTTTTTATCTAGAGGCCCATTTCACTCAAAAATCATACAAATCCTGACAAATAATGCTTAAATTATTCATATATCAAAAACCCACCTCCAAAAACCACATGTGGGACCCATTTTCCACCTTGGGTGAATGAGTCCCCTCTGGTGGGACCCATTCACCAAGGGTGGCGAATGAGTCCCTTTTAGGGGAATTTTTTATTTTAAGCAGGAAAGCCACTAACTTAATTCAATTTTTCAATGGATATCAACCTCTTAGGTCTAAATAATGGGTAATTAGATATTGATGCCTATAAATATGTGTTTTTAGGTCATTTTTCACATCATCTAGTCATTTTTATCAAGCAAATTCAAAAGTCAAGTGTTGAATATCTTTCACAAGAAGATTCATTAGTCTTTCTACAACAAAGTTGAAGCTTTAAGATAGCAAGTTAGGGTTTTTTTAGGTCTTCAAGCTCACTTTTTATTCAAGATACCACATTGAAAAGGGTTGATTATGGATTCCTATGGAGAATCATGGAGAAATCTAGGTTGAGGAGATGCAACTAGCCATCAAATCAAGCCTAAAGACTTGTTTTCAAAGTGATTCCATCTTCCATTTTCTCTCTATCTTCAGATTTAAGGTTTGCATGTCATTAATATTCATTTAAAATGTTGTAGGATTTCTTTGGTTGAAGCCTTACATCATTCAAGCCTCATTTAAGCATCTTATTCTAGCACATTAGAATAGGGTTTTGTCTTCAGATTTTCATAGTCTCAGACACACTTAAGGCTAGGTTTTTATGCAAATTTTATTTTCCCTTCAAGGTTTAATTACCAAATTAGGGGTTTGACCAAGGAAAACCCCCCCATTAGAAAATAAAATATATTCTATTTTGTAGGTATTTTTGAAGGTTTGGATCTGAGATTCAATTTGGAAGTATAGTGCAGGTGATAAAGTGCAGATCTAAAACTTTAATTTTTGGAAAATAGGAAAAGGACTAATTTTCCATTAGTGGAAAATGAGTCCCACTAGAGGTGTATGTTAGGATAGAGTGCAGATTCTAGTACTCTTTTGGAAGAAATAGACTTCTTAGTAGAAACTCTAATCTGGGACTAATTAGCCCAGGATGGCAAAGGAGTCCTAGTTAGTCAAAAAGTCAACATTTCTATTTTTTCAGAGCATTTATCAACCCTCCTCAGTCTCTAAGTGCATGTGAGTCATATCTCATCTCTCCTTTTCTTTTCTATTTATATTTCTAGGGCTTTCTTTAGGACTTTTTATACTTGTTTGCATATCACAACGTGTTTACAAACACTTTACATTTCTTAGTTTTGCATACAAAATAAATTTATTTTATCAACTATTTGCATTTATATCATCTCATCTAGGCATATTTCATTCATTTTACATTAATCTTGAGTGTGAACATAGTCAGTTTTTACCCTATTCCTTTCCTTTTAGGTGAAAGACCCTAGAAGTGAAAGAGAACATTAGGGTACCGTTAAGACCAAAAATCCTATTCATTTTTCATTACATTTGATGTCCTAAATTGCAGGAATTCATCTGACTAGATCCATTCTATAACCCATGTTAACTAATGATCCCATAAATATGACCTTTGGTGTATAAGCATCTTCCTGATCATAGTTGAGCAAGAGCTTTAAAAGAAATTGATCCTTATTGGGAAGATCATGTGCATGTCTTTCCAATCAAAAAGTCACAACCCCTTTATTGAAAATTTTCTACATATCAGGAAGAGGTGAATAGAGTTATAGTGATCAAAGACCTCAAAGATAATAGGTGTGCATAATTGGGAAGATAGTGCATAACATTTCACCAATGAAAACTTATCGGCAAAAATAGGTTGGTCAGAGGGAAAATTTCAAATCACACTAAGCTCATGCGTCACGCCAATGGAGACCTCATCAGGAAGAAACATATATACTTTCTCCAATAAAACAGGAGAACAAATGTATCGAAGAGACATGTATGATCGAAGTAAGTCCCTCAGATCTCTCTGACCATGTGGGTTACACCGATGAGAAAAATTTAGGGAAAGTCTCACCGACTTATCCCAATGAACAAAGTGGTAGAGGAAACACATCGAGGAGACCAAGTACATCAAAAAGGAATTTTATTCTTTTAGCAATGGTACATGTCAGTCTAATGGTAGTATGGAATGATCACTATTTATTAGAAAGACACCGGGTGATGATTGAAAGGACTTCTAATGATCCAGACCACCTTGATATCAGGTAAACTTCATAATGTTCTCCCCGAAACATTAGGAATTGAAAAGTAATAAAAAGGGATGTTGCACAATATTGGTGAGATTATTAAGTTGTCTTCCTGACTGAATAAAAGAACCAAAGGGACACTTCATATCGAAGGGACATTCAGTTATGTCTTGGAGATCAGTTATGAACATATAAACAAATATGGTGCCAAATAAAGCACATAGATCAACCTGAGACTAGATGGGTTTCACTGATGTAATCTTATTGTATCGCTCTAACATTTAAAAATTTGAAAAAACCTGTTGCATTCATTTCCAGTGGCAGACATTAATGGTTGCACGAATGAACCTCATATGGATATTTCTTATTGAAAAGAGATTGAATCAAAAGAATTTTTTGAAGTTGCAGCAAAGAAGGGCAGGAGATCAAGCGGAGGTCAAGGAATTCAATTTTCCTAAAGACATACAAGTAAGCATACAAAACACCTCTACAATTAATAGACTATAATTCCATTCTACCACCTTATAGAGAAATAAGATGGAAAGTTCAAGTTCTGTAAAAACAAAAAATAAGAAACAACAAGGTGAGAGTAGCCACTCTAAAAGTAAGAAGCAAAAAACTAAAATGGGGTAGGAATCAAAAACAAAAAAATGAAAACTAAACCAAGACCTCATTGATCAATTACCTGGTTTAGGGCCAAAAGATAGAAGACCTTCACAATTGAGGGCTGATGTAGAAATATTAGAGGATAAATGTAAACATGTAGGTGATGTGTGGACCCCCATTAGAGGATACGAATTGTTCATGTTTCATTATTGTCAAAGAAGTAGATTTGAACTAGTTTCTAACCCTTGGAATTTCAATTTGGGAAATTTGGTTGTTCCCAACATCTTTGTGAATATAGACCTCATAAAACTTCTAGCCAGACATTATAACCCGGGCCTTAAATCCATATGCAACCCACAAGGAGAACCTTTCATACTATAGATGTTGAAAAATGTAAACTAAATACAATTAAATACACCTCTTAATGAAACATTGTATCAAGATTAAACAAGTATTAAACTAATTTAAAACACAGAAAAGCCTGAAAGTGTCCCATTGTCTCCTATCTTCAAAGATTTATCAAGTTACAGAAGCTCTAAGATTTGTAAGCACCGTAACTATTTAAAATGCCTATCTAGATAATGGAATGGATGCTAAATGCAATGATGTGATGATTAAGAATGATTTATAGATGATATGATGCTACTGTAAACTATCCTGGCATGAAACCTACTAAATGGAAACTATAATAAAAAATAATAATGTTGTCGTGATATGAAATCTACTGATGCCATGATACTAAGATGATACTAAAATGCTAATACTAAATGATTGCTTGGTTGCTCAAGTACTAATTCTTGCAGAGTAAGTTTGCATAAAAGATGATAATTCCCAGATGATTTTGATGCTTTAGAAGGCTATATATATAGATTTTCGGCAACACATTTGCACAGGGGTAACACAATTGAGGTTGAGATTCAATCTGGAGATTTGAATGGTACAAGATGAGAAGGAGGAGCTGGTCATGGAGGATTGTTCCTCCCCATGAAAACAACAGGAAAGATGAGAGGAAATATTTGAGGCAAAAGATTGGGAGGATTTCATGCAGGTTTGTCCCCAAGGCTCTTCCCATGAATGCCAGTTGCATTAATTAGATTTGAAAAATCTAATTTTATTGGTGAGTGAATAAAGGGATTAGATTTATGCATTATTTAAATATTTTTGGTTTATTTAAATTAGCAAAAAGAGGGATAAATAATTTAATAAAACAAACTATAGAAGTTGTTTATTAAATTAAAATAGAAGGAATATGATATATTTATTTAATGAAGAAGAAATGTGATGAGATAATTAAATAATATCAACTATTGAAGCTGTGTATTTAATTTTAGGATAGAATTGGTGGATAAAGTATAAAAGAAATAATAATAATTAAATAAATAAAAGTATTTAATTTTTTTTATTTAATTAAGACGGAAATAATATGATAAAATAGAAGAATTAATAATGAACTTAATATAAATAAATATTTCTATTTATTTACTAAGTAGATGAATTAAGGTTAATTAATCAAATAAGTCATATTTAATTAATTAGATTCTCTAGACCATTTTTAGGTGTCTACATTTTGCCCCTTTTTGAAGTAATGTGTTTACACATTGCTTCAAAGAAAATTTTGTGCTACTACTACTAGTATTGACAAGAATTTTTTTAGAATACCCGAGACATGATTTTCAGTTGATTGATGGATATATGCCCCCTCGAGAGATAAATTAATGAATTTTTTATTTTATGGAATTTTTCAATTTTGTTTATGATTGTTTGTTGATTTGGTGTAGATTTGATGTAGATTTGATGATGAAATAATTTATCTCCCGATAATTGATGTAGAAAGTGATCCTAGATGAGTTTCAATTAATCTCCCCTCTAAAAATTAAATCAATCTCATAAAAATCCCTTTTTGAAATAACCTATAAAAGGTTGAAAAGGTCTTTTTCAAAATCATTTGTAGATTGTGACCTTTGAAAGTTTGAGAGAGATTTGTGCTACATGGAGCAAGATGTCAATTCCCTATCACACCCACCAGTTCGAGCGTGTTTGACGACATGAGCGGCTAGCCGCGTTCAGACCTCTGATATGTCCATAATTTTTCCTTGGTTTTCGTGCATTTTTCATTTTTTAGTGTATTTTCAATTTTTTTTTAAAACCTGTTTTAGTGATTCCACATTTCGTTGTGGCACTTTTTGACTCTGTTGTAGCGCTTCTAGGGTCTCTTCTAGCACTTTTAGTCTTTTAGCACTTCGAAAGTCTGTGTTAGTGCATCTATAGGGTAGGTTAGCACTTCTCAAATTTTAGCGCGTAGATTAGTCATTGAGCTTTTGTAAAGTATATTAGCACGTCAAGAGTTTTAGCGCTTTATTTGGATTTTGTAGTGCTTATACGCTCTGTTTTAGCACGTTTCAAGTTTTAGTGCTTTTCTGAAAAAAATTAGCACTTTGACCCAATAAAATGGTACTTTTGATAAAATGGCGCTTTGTTTAAATGTAATAGCACTTTTATTTGATGAAATGACGCATTTCTTTGTTTTAGTGCTTGTAATGTCCTTTTAGGTGCATTTATATCAAAGTGCCTATGATTTTTGTCAATTTGTTATTGATTTTCTTGATTTTTGATCGTATCAGTTGATGGTTTGATATGAATGATTTATCTAATCAAATACATGATTTGTCGATCTCATGATAGGTGAGGTCTAATGTTTTGTTTTGATGATAATTATCCTCATGATAGGTGAGCAATAATCAGAATTGACATACCTCATGATAAGCGAGGTTGATTTCATGCATTGATGATGACCTCATGATAGGTGAGGTTGATTTGATACATTGATGATAACCTCATGATAGGTGAGGTTGATTTGATGCATTTATGATAACCTCATGATAGGTGAGGTTTATTTGATGCATTGATGATAACCTCATGATAGGTGAGGTTGATTTGATGCATTGATGATAACCTCATGATAGGTGAGGTTGATTTGATGTATGCTCATGAGATTTGATTAGAATTCTTAATAAGAGCTGACTTGATTTGATGGTATTTGATGATTGACATGAATTTATTGACTTTGATTTTTGTTGTGATAATAGGAATGATTGGGGAACCTCCAGATTGGAGAGCGTTTCCCTTGGACATTTGATCTTATTCCTAGGCTAGCATAGCCTGAGATGGCTATCATCACAAGTTATGGATTGTCTCCTCTTCTTTACATGCCCCATATTAGGATTAATAGGGGTTTGTTAATAGCTTTAGCTAAGAGGTGGCACAGTGAGCACAACACCTTTCACCTTCCCACTGGTGAGATGACAGTCACCCCGAAGGATGTTTGGCAGATCCTACAGCTTCTAATTATTGGAGATGTTGTCATATATGGTTCAAGAGAGTAGGGTGGGATTGATGCTCTTCGTAGAGTGTTTTAGGATGATAGTATTGCAGGGGAGTGGATTCCATGGCATGATATGGTTGATGCATATGCCACTTTACTGACAGTACTTGCTAGTTTCATTGGCAGGTTCCTTAGTCCTAATCGCAGGTCTAAGGGATTCTCAGTTGGTTGGGGCCAATTTTTGGAGAGCATGGTTGTTCATGGTACTCGATTTACTTGGGGCATGTGTTTACTTTCCTATTTATACCATGATTTACATTCAGTTGTGTATCTCAGTGGTCGGAGTTTATTGGTCGGTGCTACTTTGCTTCAAGTATGGGCATGGGAGCACATAGTTGTCACACATCCAGTTCCAGTTGGACAGAGGCCATCTAGGAGACCTTATGTATTCAGATATGTTGGCAGGTTTACCTAGCCTAAACTAGGTAAGTTAGAGTTTTGGAGGAGAGTTATTGATGACATAGAGTCTATGACATGGCGTCCCTACCTAGATTGTGATCATTGGGATGATAATGATGTTCAGCTACCATTTTTTTTACAGTCAATGATCCTGATTGGTTGTGCTCATTAGGTTTTAGAGAGATTTTTCATCAAATGTGTCTATAGATAGTATGGGATGGTACAAGGTATGCCCCAGGGTGTTGCTCACTATGCTCATCGGCAGGCGGATACAGCGGATTGGGGGCCTTGTTTGTCATATACTACAATAGTTCAGGAGTTTCAGGCTTTACAGCCCTTTGTGTGGGACATTCGACCAGATATTGTTGAGCCTCCTCTTACAATAGATTATGCTAAGCATTGTGCTTTGCATCCATTTCCATGCCTAACTATTCTAGATGAGCCTGTCCCGTTACGTGCAGAGGAGGATGTTTCTATTGCTCGTGGTCATAGATGGAGGAGAGAGGATGTTGGAGGAGTTGAGGTAGAGTATGTTGATGTGGTTGGTGAGGCAGAGGTCAAGCTTGAGGTTGATGTTGGGGTAGAGGAGGATGTTGGTGTGGAGGAGGATGTTGGTGGTGAGGAGGATGTGGGTGGCAAGAGCAACGAATATGAGAGCAGCAGAGATGAGAGATTTGATAGTGGAGAGGCTACAGATGGGTTGGTCCCTACCTTAGATTTTCCTGGTGAGACCATGCCTCGTAAGAGGTAGGCTGTGGGAGATGTTTCAGTGCAACTGCGGATAGTAGATCTTTAGGTGTAGTTATAGACTGTTTAGGAGCAACTTCTTTAGACTCGGGGTTTATTAGAGCAGACACATGCTCAGATGCAGGTATAGGATGAGTTGCATACAGATACTCTTTCAGTTGTGCAGGCTCAGTTAGTCACATCCCAATCATAGATTGTAGCATTGACAATTGAGAGAGATGTGGTGAGACAGACAGCCGAGACAGCTCAGGCTCAGGTTACTTCATTAACAGTTGAGAGAGATGTGGTGAGACAGATAGCCAAGATAGCTCAAGCTCAGGTTACTTCATTGACAGTCGAGAGGGATGCGGCCAGGTTTACAACAGAGGGTGCTCAAGCTTTGACCGATAGATTATAGAGACTAGCAGATGGTACCACCTTAGCAGATTACACGTGAGAGGTTGCTCCATTGGTGAGGATATTGAGTTTTATAGAGGGAGGTATTATGATGCAGTGCCTTCTGAGCAGAGAGTGAGCTTTACGAGGTCCCATTCTAGCATGTCATTATCCAGGATTGTCAGTGTAGGTGTTACTCAGTCATTACCCAGAGATCCTAGGGATCCTAGTTTCTCTGGTGGTAGGGGTCTTTATCCTGCTATGCCTACACCATCTGGAGCCAGCAGCACATGATTGTTTCTGTGATGTACTTTGATTGTTCTGATGTACAGCCATTATTGATGTTTTATCTCTCTTCATTTTAGACATCATTGTATACTTGACATTGTGATTTTGATATATATGAGATGCAATAGATTCTACGGTCCATGATGTGTTTTATTTGATTTTCTAATGGATTCATTTTGTTTTGATGTTCTATATGCTATGTGATGGTTTTATTGTCATGATGGTATGCTTTGATATGATGTTGTTCTATTTATGATGTAACTAATGGTAATGTATGGATGTATCTTATATGGATACATGATGTATATGGATTTATGATTATGGATTGATGTGTGTAGATGATATACTATATGTGATGTAAATGTAAATATATGGATGAAAATGTGGAATTATACCTGATGTAATAAATTGATGGACTATATTATCAAATGGATGGATTATATGTGAATATGTTATATAACAAATGGATGAATGTAATGAGTTATGATGATGATGTATTTTAAGGATAATTGATTGATATAGATATATGTATGTTGAAATGATTGAATGATGAAATGATGATTCAAATGTTTTGAATATATGCAAATGATTATGATGATGCAAACTATATGATTATGATGTTGTTTTTGTAATTTTCAAGTATACTCAGTCTTCTATGAAAAAAAGATAATTATTTAAGGAAGGATCACCAATTTATTTTGTAACAAATACTCTGTAGAGATGACACTATTATGGATGTAGTCTACTTGTATTATGCAAATCTATATGTAAACATAGGAATTTAACAATACTTTTATGCTTTTGTATCATCATTGAGCTTTAAAATGTTGAAAGTGAGTACAAGCATCAATGGTATAAGTTAAACCATGATGACCTGAGTACTACTTTCATGATTTTTGATATTGTAAGCGAACACAAGCATCGAGGTATAATTAAACCAAGATGATTTGAGAATTTCTTGCGTAAATAGACAAGAGTTAACCATTTTCCTATGTGAATTGGAATGTCATCCATGATACTTTGTAGAGCACTTCCCATGATGATTCACATAGTAATTATGATTAATTAACAGACAGCAGACAAAGAAAAATACTATTTCTTCTTCCTAGCTTCTCTAGTTCAATACAACATTGAGTTGCTCCAAAGAAATGATAACAATGATCAAAAGTACAACATATCTTATATTTGCTTATAGTATTCAATCATTTATTCAAATTAGATCATCCATCTTGATTTTGTGATGTTTTTGTGTTTTTGAGATTTTGGATCAAACTAACCTAAAGACCTATCTTAGGGGCCTTAGGAGCTGATCAAAGATTAGCTTTTCCTATGTTATACACATAGAGACCACGTAGTTCGACTAATACAGATTCATGTTTTTGGCTTTTTGAGACTGACCTTTTGACTTGTTTTTGGATTTTCTATTGTGATATGGATGTTTGATGTGTTTCCGATGGTGATTGATGTTTGATGTTGGGTTGTGTTTCAATTGTTGTTTTTGTTGCTTTTGTCCATTTTGTGAAGCTCAAGATTTATGTTGCCCCCAATGATTTTCAGATGTTTCCCCCAGGCTAGGGTGAGACATGACCATGTGATATGATATGATAATTGATGCAAAAATGATGATGGTGAAAGCAATGACCATGACATGTGTCCAAATAGATGGGAGAGCTGGTTTTGAATCACAAATAGAGCCTATTTCTAGGTTTTCACTATATGTTTTTATTGCACCTTTTCATTCTTTTTTATTTTTTTGTATTTTTCTATTTTTTATTTTTATTTTTTGTTTTCTTTTGTCTCTTTTTTTTATTTTTTTGTATTTTCCCATCACCAGGATGCCTGTTTTCTAGGTTTTCATCGAGGTAACTATTTCTAGAAACTAATTCATGCACCAATTGATTCATGTATAGAATTTTCTGAGATGGATACTGTTGATAGGTTCATCAAACAGATCCCCTTCTAGTGTAGACAATTGATATGCTCCTGATCCATATATTGATATGATAACAAAGGGACCTAACTAGTTAGGTTAAAACTTCCCTTTCTTTTCTCTATCTTGTTGATTTTTAGGGTTTTCTCTTAGGACCAAGTCGGCCACTTGAAAGGCTCTAGGTTTTACCCTATGATTGAAACTCCTTGACATTCTTTGTTGGTATGCTTTCAAATGATTTAACTGCTTGTTGACGGTTCATCTAGCAATTCCAGCTCTGTAGCCTTGAAACTCTGTAATCTTCATCTGCTATGAGACCCTTTAGTGATACACAGAGTGATGGTATTTCTATCTCAATTGGTAGAATGGCCTCTTATCCATACACCAAGGCGTATGGTGTAGCTCCTGTTGGTGTTCTGATGTTGGTTCTATAGGCCCATTAGTGCAGGTTTTGAACATGCCAATCCATGTCCACTATCATCTACTGTCTTCTTTAGGTATTTTTAGGATTGTCTTGTTGGATGCTGCGCTTGTCCATTTCCACCGTGGATAGTATGTGTAGACACCTAAAAATGGTCTGGAGAATCCAATTAATCGAATACGCCTTATTTGATTAATTAATCTTAAATTCCTCTACTTAGTAAATAAATAGAAATATTTATTTATATTAAGTTCATTTATCAATTCTCCTATTTTTCTCTCCTAATTAAATAAACAAAATTAAAAACTTTGTTTTATTTAATTATTATCATTTTTATCACATTAATTCTCTCTTAAATTAAATAAACAAAATTAAAAACTTTGTTTTATTTAATTATTATCATTTTTATCACATTAATTCTCTCTTAAATTAAATAAACAAAATTAAAAACTTTGTTTTATTTAATTATTATCATTATTTCTTCTATCTTAAAATTGAATACACAATTTAAATAATTAGTGTTATTTAATTTCACATTTCCTCTTAATTAAATAAAGATTGTCAAAAATCTTTTATTTAATTATCACTCTCCTTTAATTTAATAAAACCAAACCCTATAGTTTGATTTATTAAATTATTTATTCCTCATTTTTGCTAAATTTAAATAAATTAAAACTATTTAAATTTATTGCATAAAGTTTGCACTATTCCCTCACCAATAAATATTTATTTCCCCACCAATGAAATTAATGGCACTGCCATTCACGGGAAAGCTTCAGGTAAAATTTGCAGGAAGTTCTCTCAACAACCTTCCACCCACCTTCCCTCTTATCTTGCTTGGTGTTTTCATGGGGAGAAACCATTCTCCATGATCAGCTCCTTCTTCTCATCCCATGCCTTTGGATTCTCCAGAGGAAATCACAGCCCCTCATCTCGGTTTCCTGTGCAATTGTGCTGCCGTGAAAGCTATAAATATAGCTCTTGGGCTACAAGAAAAGGATCCCAACGAATGCAATCTTACTCTGCAGGTTTCTAGAGCACTCAAGCATCCAAACCATCCAGCATTGAAGCAACCATCCAATCCACCAAGCATCATCCTTTTGCAGTCATGGCTGCCATTAGCATAGAATTGCATACTTAAATCATATTAGAATCATCTTAGTTTAATTTCTCATTCTCTAAGTGTCACTAAATAGTTTAATTAGCTTAAGAATCTGAGAGCTAAATAAATTAGTTCAGTCTTTAGAGTTAGAGAGCAATAGGATAAATTTATGTAGATTTTGTAGTTTAATTTAGTTTAAATTTCTTAATCTTAGATGCAATATCTTATTTAGAAGCGTAGAGGCATTGTTTAATTCACTTTTTCCCCTTTTACACGCTTACAGAATGGCGCCCACCGTGGGGCAATACCCTGAATTTTACTAATTTTTGAAAATTTTGTCGTACAGGAATTGGCGTAAAAGTTTTCGCGGGAACGAGAGTTTTTACAGCGCGCCGGGATTCTGTTTTAGCGCGCTGGGTTCTTTTTCCAGCGCGCCCGGTAACTGTTCCAGCGCGCCGGGTTTCTGTTCCAGCGCGCCCGGTCACTGTTATAGCGCGCCTGGTTTTTGTTCCAGCGCGCCATTTCTTTTCAGTTAAAGTCATTTATTTCATCTGGATCCGACGCGTCCGCGGCCAGATTTCTTTTATTTCTTTCTGTTTGGTTAAAATTTACCAATCCTAGGGTAGAAACATTAAAATTTACCAATCCTAGGATAGAAATGGTTAAAATTTTATCAATCCTAGGATAGAAATGGATTAAAAATGTACCAATCCTAGGATAGAAACATCACACTTCTATTTTGAGGTTTTAAAATTGAACATTGTGCTTGTCATGGAGCAATATCTCCATTAGAAGTAAATCATTTGTCTTTTGGGCTTAAAAAGAACAGAATCTTGCTGTGTTTGGGTGACAGGTTTATGCTCTCCCCTTAACTGGGTGCATCAGAATACCAGACTCACCACTTACTTTATGCATTTTATGCTTTTGTTAAAACCTTTAGACAGGCCTGCCGTAGTGGGAAAAAGTACTCACCCTACGGGAACGACCTGAGTGGGGACAGCCAAAAGCCATGGTATTCCAACCCACTTTAAAATTTATGTGAATTTGGGGAAACCCTCTTTCAACGGAAGTGCGCAGGATAACCATCCCCAAAATCTTTGTTTTAAAGATTGGGAGGTCTCTCAAGGGAGTTTATCCATTTACCGCTCCGAACGGAAACCATATCTAAGAACCTAGAACTAGAAGCACGCTTGTCAGTTTCCGAACATTGTAATACTCGGCGGTGCAGGGGCGGGGAAGAATCTACCCTCAAGCACTCACCATATAATTGCCAAGGACTGTTTGCTCAGGGGATCCGGTATCCACTTCCGTCACTCTGAGTACGCACCTGGAAAAGACAAAAACACGGGCACCCTCTAGGGGGTGACATGGCTGTGTGAGTCGACGCAATTCCAAGCTGTGGGCCGTTCGAGTATATAACGATGACCTTTTATCTCTAGGAGTGAGTCTGTTTGAATTGTCTTATCTTGTTATCAAACCGGTAAAAATCAAGAAGAATCATTGATTCTTGAGAACATACACTACTTGTTTAGATTCTAGGATTTTAAAACCATTCTATTCTTGATTGCTGTGTTTTCTGTCATTAAACTCAATAAGATCATCACAAAAATCCTAAAAAAATCAAAACACTTGTGGATTTCTCATGATTCGAGATTGGGTATCCACCAAGTTTGTCAAGAAATCTCTTGCCAAACGAATCTGAAAACCAAAAAGGACACTTGCCTACAAACAACTCCTAAGAAAACAAAGGTTTCTATATCAAAGCAGGAAAGTTCTACTCCAACATAGAACCTTTATTCATAGGTATCACGATTTCTCTAGAGGTTATACAGACGACTACGCCGTAGCTCCCTTAGACTCACAAGCATACTTTCAAAGAAGAGCTCTTAGGCAACATCACAATCATAGTCAGAGAATTCATCCTGAATACATCCCACAACCGGCCATCCAATATGATACCAGACCAAGTGAGTTTCATAGAATAAGGTAATTTTGTCTTAAACCCCTTCAGGTCATAGTTTCAGCGCGCCCGGTTTCTGTTTCAGCGCGCCTGAGTTCTGTTTCAGTGCGCCTAGTCTCTGTTTTAGCGCGCCCGGTATCTGTTTTAGCGCGCCCGGTATCTGTTTTAGCGTGCCCGGTTTCTGTTTCAGTGCACCCGGTTTATATTTCAGTGCGCCTAGTCTCTGTTTTAGCGCCTCTGATCTCTGTTTTAGTGCGCCCGGTTTCTGTTTCAGCGCGCCTGAGTTCTATTTCAGCGCGCCTAGTCTCTGTTTTAGCGCGCCCGGTATCTGTTTTAGCGCGCCATAAAACCCGAAAAATAGAGAGTTAATAGGACATTCTGTCAGCTTTCCCATATCAAATACAAGGTTTCTATCAGTTCAAAACAATTTTTTTTACAGTCCAGAACACAATAGTCATACAAAAAGAAAAAGCTTTACCCCTATACCTAAATCTTGCAGCATCTTGCATAGTGTCGTTATCACCAAAATCTAAGATTTTCTGTCAAAATTTCCTATCAAGGATTCTATCATCCTTTCATCACGAAACTAGACAAAACAAAATCAGATTTTAAATCAACAACTTGACACTTATCCAATCAAATCCAAGATCAAAGTCTAGGGTAAACCTTTTAACGTTTGTATGCCTATCTTCACGCGAGCAGCATATCAAAAACAACAAGAACAAGAAAATGAAAAAATAGCAGCCATGACTGAAGAAAACCCTTGGGGACGATATAGCAACACTGATCCTCTTATTAACTCACATGAGAAGGAAATAACTGCAGAAGAAATCGAGAAAGTGCAACAAGACCCTCATTTCCATAAATTTATGGAAAAGATGCTAGAGCAAGACATGGAAAAGTATCTTCTCTTATTAGCTGACAAAGGTGCTAAGCTTCCTAAAGACTTTGATGTCAATCAACTCAAGGAAGCAACCACACCTAACTCAACTAATATAGAGAATCCAAATCAAATAGATGCTTTGACAAGACAAATCCAATAGTTACAATTACATTCCAGAATATCCAACAAGGGCCAACAAAGAGGTATCTATTACAAGACATTTGCCCTTATCCATTTGACTCAAGCATCAACATGATACCATTTCCAAGGTATTGTGAGTACCCAACATACAACAAATACAATGGGAGAACTGATCCGTTTGACCACGTACGAGAATTTCGAGCTATGAGCATAGAGTTCGCACACGAGGACTCTTACTTACTACGGTTATTTCCAAGAAGCCTAGGAAACACTTGCATGGAGTGGTTTTCTAAATTAGAACCTGGAATTCAATCCTTTGAAGAACTAATCAATAGGTTCATAACACACTTCTCATTCAACATCCAACATGGGGTAACCTTAAAAGAACTTTACAACACAAAACAAGCAAAGGGCGAAAAGTTTCTCTCTTTTCTCCAACGATGGAGAAGGCTATTTGCTAAATACCCTAGATCTATTCCTGAGGAGGAGAAGATAGAGATGTTCATTGATAACTTAGTAGATGACATGAACTATAGATTGGACTTACAATGTCCATCCACATTTGAACAAGTTATCGAAAAAGGGCTTAAAATCGAAGAGGCTCTAATCAAAAGAGGAACAATCAAACATTTCACTGAAGGTTCAAACAATAACCATTCCTCTAACAGCAACAACGAAAAGCCAAGATTTTGGCAAAAGAACAAGAATACTGATACCATGGTCGATGCACATACATCTAAACCAGTATTCACCTTGACACCAACTACTACAAACAAACAAAACAATGGTTTTAATATCAAACAAAGTAGTGACCAAGGAAATAATCAAAACAGTGGAGAAACGAAAACCCAATCATTCCAACGACCCTCCAATAAACGAAAATTCACGCCATTAGGACAATCGTTGGAATCAGTCCTCAAAGAACTTTTAAACGAAAAACTCATTCAAGTGCAAGAGGCTAGAAATTGGGACCCTCAAGTCAAACCATCATGGTGGAATGACTTACATTACTGTCACTATCATCAAAATAAAGGTCACATGACTGAAAATTGTTGGCAATTAAAACATGTGGTACAAGACCTCATAGATCAAAAGAAAGTATTTGTAGAGGGCCCTCAAACAAACAAGGATCATACAACATTCAAAAATCCTCTACCCAATTATCAAAAGGGAGAATCTTCTTCCACAAACACCAAAGGTAAAAACGTTGGTTATGTTTATGACGCAACAATCCTTTGTCTTTCTGCTGCCAAAGAGGATGAAGAGTTATGCAATCAAATCAACCAGAAAAATGACATTACACCTACCAAATTGGTACAACATATGGACAAATCCGAAAACCAAATCAATGTAGTCACACTCAAAGGGAAACAAGAGTACCAACCGGTTAATGCCACAACAAGGGCGCAATCCAAAGTTATATTGAAAGGAGCATCAATATCGTCCCCATCAGTGGATCCCCCCTCCAATCAATATAATCTCATCGATCAATTGCAGAAAATACCAGCTCAAATATCAATATTGGAACTTTTGAAGATCTCCCCATCACACAAAGAGGTTCTTGAACAAGCTCTCGTATCAACTACAGTACCTAACAATCTGGATGTGTGTCAATTCCAAGCTATGGTGGGACATCTATCTGCACCTCATTGCCTTTCATTTTCTGAACATGATGATGTATCACTCAACCACCCGCATAATTCTGCCCTTCACATTGAAGTCCTTATCCACAAACATCGTGTAAAACGTGTCCTGATAGATGGAGGGGCTGGTTTAAATATTTGTACCTTAAAAGCTGATTCGTGCACTAGGATACTTAGATGAAGCCATTGATACCAGAAGAAAAATCACAATCAAAGCATATGATGAAGAAGAAAGGTCCTCTACAGGATTGATCATATTACCCATTCAAGTTGGGCCTACTTGTCCAAAAAGTGGTTTACCAAGTCTTAGATAGGGAACTGACATACAACATACTATTGGGACGCCCTTGGATCCATGATATGCAAGCGATGCAGATCTACCTATCATCCCGATACCTAAAATTTCAGAGTCGATGGGCGGGAAGTAACTATCCGCAATGATTCTAATATTTTAAACTTGTCATACATTGAAGACATCTCAGGATACATTCATACCTAACAATAGAGAAGTTGGCACATCAGATAGTGAGCAACAGCAAAGTTTCATTTCAAAGTGGCTTCCAAAACAACAAAAATCAAAAGAGATAAGGATGACACAATCTAACTCTTCAAATGTTGGAGAACAATTGGCTCCACTCTCACATCAATTCACCAAGGAAGTACAGATAAGTGACAAAGGAATTAGTGAATATGGTGTTGGACACTCATTTCATCTATCACAAATATTACCCTCTTTACAAACATATGGACAGCCATCTACAAACACCCACACTTCAGAACAATCTACAACAGCATTAGATGGCAGATTTGTAAAAGCTGGGAGCTTAGATGAAGAATCAGAAGATAAGGCCATACTAAATTGGCTTTATAAAGATGAGGAAGCCCCCGCTTCCACAAGTAACATCATAGAGACAACTCAATATGGGAAAGGAAAAACTATTCTTGAGAAGATGGGATATTCAGGACAGGGACCTCTTGGATTAAGGAAACAAGGTATAACAGAACCAATCCAGCCTCTTACGCTCCAACATAAGGATAAAACTAGACTAGGATACACAGAAAAAGCAAGAGCAGAAATCGCCAATAAAACTGTGGAGCGTATTCTTCAAATAAGAGATAATTCTGAAACAGATTCAAATGAGTATGAGTGGGACAACTTATCAGAAATTTCCTATGAAGATATTCAGGTTGACATTATCAAAAAGTATACCCTCAATCACGAGGAGGGTCAAAGCTCAAGTTTTAATCCTATTGTCTTTGAAACACAAAATTTCGATGACTCAAGTGAAGATGAACGGACATCGATTGAGATAAATGATGTGGAAGAAAATGCCTTTGTAGGCCTCGACATAACCATAGACAACCTAGACGACATTTCCATTCGAGCTTTCACAATCGCTAACCTCAACCCATCTAATGATTCATTGCCTTTACTACATCCCGAACTTATCGAATGGGAAGCCCAACATCTTATTAATCTCCCTATTTTTGACAATGACTCCTCCATTATTAACTACCTTTGCTGTGAGGAATCCGATACTTGTTCTACCAATACTTCTTTTAATGATGCTTTTAGGCAGGAGGATGCCAAACCTTCCAGTTGCAAAAATATGAAAGAAAAAAATGGATCTTATGGTGAAAACCATTCTATGGCAGTATTTGATCCTAAAATAGTAAAAATAAAGAACGCATCCGATGGCGAAAACCTCATTGAGGCACCAAAGGATGGAAGGTTTGACATTCTCCCGCAACATTACCATGACAGGTCATCAGTATTAATAGAACCCACACAATCTATTAATATTGGCACAGCGGAAAAAGCAAGAATATTACACCTGGCCACATCCATGACAGATACAGAAAAGCCAGATTTTATCAAATTCTTTGAAGAACGATGCATCAATTTTGCTTGGTCATACTCTGACATGCCAGGCTTGGACACAAATCTCATTATGCATCACTTATCCTTACCAGCTGGCACTAAACCAGTAAAACAGAAGCTAAGAAAAATGTATCCACATGTTGCATTATTAGTGAAAAATGACTTGAAGAAATTACTAGATGTTGGATTCATCAGATCTATTGACTATGCGGAATGGATATCCAACATTGTGCCTGTTTCAAAGCCGGATAACACCATCAGAATATGTACTAATTTCTGGGATTTAAATAAAGCATGTCCAAAGGATGATTTTCCTTTGCCAAACATAGACATGATTGTAGATCTCACAGCCGGCCATAAAATGCTATCACTCATGGATGGATTTTTAGGATACAATCAAATCAAGATAGCTCCTGAAGACCAAGAAAAGACAACCTTTACATGTCCATGGGGCACCTTCTGCTGGAATGTCATGCCTTTTGGGTTAAAGAATGCAGGAGCTACATACCAGCGGGCTATGACAACAATCTTCCACGACATGATGCATACCTTCATGGAGGACTATGTGGACGACATCTTAGCAAAATCTTACACCAGGGAAGGACATCTAGAGATATTGGCCAAAATATTTGACAGGTTGGAAAAATTCAAAGTCAGATTGAATCCAAAGAAATGTGCCTTTGGAGTAACATCAGCAAAGCTCCTAGGATACATAGTTTCTACAAAGGGAATTGAAGTAGATCCGGCAAAAGTCCAGGCCATTATGGAAATGCCACCTCCTAAGAATATCAGCACATTAAGATCTCTACAAGGCCGACTACAGTCCATCAGAAGATTCATCTCCCAACTAGCAGATCGATGTCATCCGTTCAACCATCTCTTGCATAAAAATGTGCCTTTCAAATGGGATGAACAGTGTGAGAGTACCTTCAATCAAATCAAGCATTATCTGATGACACCACCAATCTTGGTACCACCCAGTGAAGACAAGCCATTATTATTATATATTGCAACAACAGACATTTCTTTAGGAGCCTTGCTAGCACAAGAGGATAATGAAGGAAAGGAACAGGCTATATACTATATCAGCAGGACACTCAATGGACATGAAGTAAACTACACCTTCATTGAAAAATCATGCTTAGCAGTAGTATTTGCAACACAAAAATTGCGACACTATATGCTTACTCACACTATCAAGCTTGTTGCAAAAATTGATCCTCTCAAGTATTTACTGAGCAAAGCAGCTTTAACAGGAAGGTTGGCAAAGTGGGTCATGCTCCTCAGTGAGTTTGATATTCAGTATGTGGAAAGGTGAGCTATCAAAGGACAAGCCATCGCCGATCAATTAGCAGAAGCTCCATTATCTGACAGTCATCATATGACCATGGAATTTCCCGATGCAGATATCCTCAATATAACAACACAACCATGGCAACTCTACTTTGATGGATCATACACACAACATGGATCGGGAGCGGGAATTTTATTTGTCACACCTCTTGGGCACACAATCCCGCGATCATACAGGCTTACCTTCCGTTGCACTAACAATGTGGCAGAATATGAAGCTTTGATCCTTGGAATGAAAGTAGCTATTGAATGGAAGATCACAGAACTACAGGTGTATGGAGACTCCCAGTTAATCATTTATCAAGTCAATAATGATTATCAAACTAAGGATGACACACTGATTTTGTACAAAAGGCTGGTGGATGACCTACGAAAATACTTCATAGAAATCAAATTTGAGCAGATACCAAGATCAGAGAACAAAGCAGCAGATGCAATGGCCACAATAGCATCTCTTCTACAAATGCCTGAAATGCAAGATCATTATCGATTTATTGTAGAACAAGTATCAAATCCTGCATACGCAAATCCCAAATCCCAAACCATAAGCCTTCTGGATAGGGCCCAATCCTCCATTTATGGAGACATTTATACTTATCTGAAAGATAATGTCTTACCACCAGATCTTTCTCGCAACCAAAAGCACAAATTCATACGCCAATCTGCCAAACATACCATTATTGCTGACACCCTTTACCGTCGAGGCCTAGATGGTACTCTTTTACGTTGTCTAGAACATGACGAATCCGCTTCCGCTTTACATGAGGTCCATGAAGGAATTTGTGGTACACATTCAAGTGGATTATCTTTGGCCAAGAGACTCCTTCGTTTGGGATATTACTGGCCACACATGGAGCAAGAATCTTATCAATTTGTAAAAAGATGTGCAAAATGCCAGATCCATGGCAATCTTATACATGCACCAGCACAAGAGCTACATCCATTTGCAACTACATGGCCTTTCTGTCAGTGGGGACTAGACTTGGTAGGGAAAATCCACCCATCTTCATCTAATGGACACAAGTTCATTATCACAGCCACCGAATATTTTACAAAATGGGTGGAGGCAGTTCCCTTAACCACAATCACTGGAAAGAAAATATCATCTTTCATTCTTAATTATCTCATTTGCAGATATGGGATACCCCAGTCAATCATCACAGATAATGGCAGGCCTTTCAAGAACCAAGACGTCCAAGAGCTATGTGAAAAGTTCCACATCCAACATCGCTTTTCAACCCCATATTACCCTCAAGGTAATGGACAGGCAGAAGCTTCAAATAAAATAATCCTCAAAATTCTCAAGAAGACTGTAAATGAAGTGGGATGTGATTGGCATGTTCAGCTAAACCCTACTCTTTGGGCTTACAGGACAAGCATCAGAACACCAACAGGAGCTACACCATATGCTCTTGTCTATGGATCAGAAGCAATTTTGCCTATTGAGGTAGAAATCCCATCCCTTCGAGTTTCACTAAAGGGACTCATTTCAGATGAAGATTATAGGGTCTCTAGACTTCAGGAACTAGAGCTACTTGATGAACATCGACAACAAGCTGTTAATCATTTAACAGCCTATCAACAAAGGATGTCTAGAAACTATAATCATAGGGTTAAACCTAGAGTCTTCTAGATTGGAGACTTGGTCCTACGGGAAAACCCTAGAAATCAAGCAGACAGAGAAAAGAAGGGAAAGTTTGAACCTAACTGGATAGGACCTTATGTTATCATATCAGTCTATGGATCAGGAGCATATCGACTGTCTACACTAGAGGGAGACATGTTGGAGGAGCCCATGAACAGCATTCATCTCCGGCGATTCTACACTTGAGGATATCTAGTGCACGGTCAATAAAGTTGTCTTGATGAAAACCTGGCAAACAGGCGTCATGATGACAGAAAAAGAGAGAAATAAAAAAAGAAAAAAAGAAAAGAAAGAGGACACAATAAAAAACAAGTGATGAAAACCTGGCAAACAGGCGTTACTTGTGATTTTCACCAGAGCTCCTCTATCTATTAGGTGCAGTGTTGTTACGATTGTTTCCTTTCATATCATTTCCTTCTATCATTTGAGATCATCACTATCCATATCATAGCATGGATACCATGTTTTACCTTAGCTTGGGGGCAACATCCTAATGTTATCTGGTACAAGTAGGCTTTCAGCTTGCATGGAAGGGCAGTTAAACATAACAACATCAAGTGGCAACCCATCAAAATCCAAAAACATTAGAAAACCCATCAAAATCCAAAAACATCAGAAAACCCATCAAAATCCAAAACATCAGAAAATCCAAAATCCAAAAACATCAGAATATCCAAAATCCAAAAATAAGTGCATCGGTCAAAAGAGGTGATGCATGGGTGAACTCGTGGTCTCTAGCATTGTATAACATAGAGCAAGACTAATCTTTGATGGAGTCAAAGAGACCCTAGGGTGGGTCTTTTTAGATTAGCATCACTTTGGTCCAAAACATGCGGGAAAATCGTACACATCAACACACATCTTGACAGCGATGATCTATCGAATAATGATTTGAAAATACATTAGAGTAGAATTTGAATTGTTGTACACTGTTTATCATTTGATTATCATTTCTTTTGAAACAATCTCAATGATGTATTGAACTAGAAGTAGAAGCGGTCGATATCTTTCTTTGTTTTAACTATTTGTGAATTGAGTCGTTATTTTTGTGAATTGTTATTGTCCGCGGAAGTGCTCTACCAAATTATCATGGATGACGCATTACGATTCACTTAAGAAAATGATTAATTCTTGTCTGTTTACGCGAGAAATGCTCAGGTCATCATTGGTCTATCTTATACCATGATGCTTGTGTTAGCTTGCAATATCAAAAATCATGAAAGAAATACTCAGGTCATCATTGGTCTATCTCATATCATTGATGCTTGTATTCACTTTCAACATTTTAAAATAAAGCTCAGTGATGATACAAAGCAAAATCAAAAAATTGTTGAAATGACACTTAGATTTGCATGGTAAAATAGATTTGCATGATAAAATAGATTGCATCCATATTAGTCTTGCATATGCATTTATAGATTGTTTCAAAGCTACCACATTTCAATCTCAAATGCTACACGTATTCCCTCTCTACATCATATCACCATCTCTTCAATATTTCTTAGGATATCATCTCTTTCTGAATCATTTTCTTTCATTTTAGTCATCTCAAATTCCATCCAATCTTAATCTATTAATTCTAGCACAAATCATTTAATCACATCCTTGGTTTTGTTCCCAACCTTGTTACAAGCCTTTATCCAATCATCATCATCATCATCATCATCCTCAATCTTGGCTTGCAACTTGATTGGGGCAACATCACGTTTATCCTTGAATCCATTTGTGCTTACTTACTTTTCATCTTCTCCTTTCATTATCTCTTCCTCATCCCCTATTCTATTCATCATTTTGCATCATCAAGTCCCAGTACATTAATCAATCTTATACTGGGGCATATCATATCAATCAAAGAAGTCAAACCACATTGCCTAATCAAATCTGAATCAGCTCTGATGAGACTTTGATCAAATCTTGCGAGCCTCTATCATTGATCCTCACCTATCATGAGGTCAATTATCAATCAATCAATCATTGATCCTCACCTATCATGAGGTCAATCAATCATCAATCAATCATTGAATCTCACCTATCATGAGATCAATAATCTTCTAAGCTATCAGGATCATCAATCATCATCATAATCAACTAGAGGAATCATTATTTCTTTATCGAGAGATAAATTGTTTCATCATTGTTTCTTCATCAAACCATTATCAAAATCATCAAATCATCAGAAAAATTTGAAATTCTTGAAAAATCATAAAAAATCCAAAATTCATCAATTTATCTCCCGAGGGGGCATATATCACTATCATTTCGAAATTCATCATCTGGGGCAAGTCTGGGGCATGCTTTAAAAACCTTTCGTCAATACTGGCAGCTGAAGCAAAATAATTCTTTGAAGCACTGCGTAAACACATCACTTCAAAGAGGGGCAAAATGTAGACACCTAAAATGGTGCGGAGAATCCAATTAAATGAATATGCCTTATTTGAGTTAATTAATCTTAAATTCTCTACTTAGTAAATAAGTAGAAATATTTATTTTATATTAAGTTCATTGCTCGATTCTCCTATTTTTCTCTCGATTAAATAAACAAAATTAAAAATTTGTTTTATTTAATTATTATCATTTTATCACACATTAATTCTCTCTTAAAT
>VDFB02089777.1:0-22478 GCA_007258455.2 Sequoia sempervirens
AGACTAGGCATAATTTTTTTTAAGATGCAAGTTGTTGGTTGGTTCCTGCAAGGGTTCACCTTCAGGGATTGATAATTGATATTCTCCTAATCCATAGCTTGTTGTGATGACAAAGGGACCTCATCGGTTAGACTCAAACTTTCCTTTACTGTCCCAATCTAGAAGATTTTTATGATTATGCTTTAGAACAAGATCCCCTACTTGGAAAGACCCACACTTGATCTTCTTGTTATAGCTTCATTTTAGTCAGTTTTGGTATACTTGCAAGTGATTAAGGGCGTCGAGGTGATGCTCATCTGAGAATTCTAGCTCATTTAGCCGAGATACTTTGTACTCTTCATCAGTGATTAGGTTCTGTAGTGACACTCACAGTGATGGAAGCTCAACCTCATTAGGAAAGATGGCTTTTGATCTGTACCCCAAGGAGAATGGGGTTGCACCTATAGGCGTGTAGATACTGATTTGATAGGCCCAGAGGGTAGGATTTAACTATAGATGCTAGTCACAACCAACTTCATTGATTATTTTCTTTAGTATCTTTAGAATGGTCTTATTTGTAGCCTCGACTTGACTGTTGCCCTGGGGGTAATATGGGGTGGAGAACCGATGTTGGATGTTGAATTTTTGACATAGCTCTTTCACATCTTGATTCTTGAAGGGTGTTTCATTATCTGAGATAAGGGTTTATGGAACACCATAACAATAGATGAGGTAATTCAGGATAAATTTGGCAATTTTCTTCCCCGTTATGTAAGTCATAGGAATGGCTTTAACCCACTTGGTAAAGTAATCAATGGTTGTTATGATAAACTTGTGGCCATTAGATGAGGTGGGAGTAATTTTTCTTATGAGGTCAAGCCCCCATTGCAAGAAAGGCAAAGGTGTGATCATTGGTTGCAACTCCTGAGATGGAGCATGAATAAGATCTCCATGCTATTGACACTAGACACACTTCTGCATATATTGATGGGCTTTTGTTTCCATGGTTGGCCAGTAGTACCCCGTCCTCAACAGTTTTTTAGATAAAGTCATACCACTATAATGGGAACCACATGTGCCATCATGTACTTCTGCTAAAGTAGCCAAGGCTTTCTCTTGGTTAAGACATTGTAGTGATGTCCCCTTAGCACTACGACAGTATAAGCTATCACCTAGGATCATGAATTGGGATGCCTTTTTAACAAAGGTCCTTTTAAGGTTGGAGGTGATATCGGATGGGAGGGTTCCTCGGCTAAGGTAGGTGAATATATCATGATACCACGAGGAATCAAGACCAATGATGACACACACAAATTCAGATTCATGGATTTCAAAAGTTGGTACGAGAAGTTGTTCTACCAAGAATTCACATTGAAGGATGTTGTGCAACATGTCTAACAATGATCCAATTGTGGCCATAGCATCCATTGCTCAGTTGTTCATGCAAGGAATTTGCTCAAAAATTATGTCAATAAAAAGGTCCTTGAGACTCTACCATCTTCTTGTAAGGAGTAATCTTGTCATCCTTAGTTTGGTAGTCATCATTAACTTGGTTGATAACCAATTGGGAGTCTTCATAGATTTTCAACTCTTGTATCTTCCATTGAATTGATATCCTTAGACCTGTGATTAGGGCTTCATACTCAGCAATGTTGTTAGTACATGGAAACGATAGCCTGTATGACTTTGGGATGCAATCACCTTGAGGGGTGATAAAGAGAATACTTGCCCCTGATCCATGTTGGGTAAACGATCCATCAAAGTACATTTTCCATTGATCCATTAGATTAACAAGGAACGTTGATTCATCAGGGAATTTAGATATCAACGGGTTCTCTGCATAGATAGATGCCTCTGCTAGTTGGTATGCGATCACTTGTCCTTTGATTACCTTGCCCTCCATGTACTCTATGTCAAATTTAGTTAAGATCACTACCTATTTGGCCATTTTCCTAGTAAGAGTAGCTTTGGATATCAAGTATTTCAATGGGT
This sequence comes from Sequoia sempervirens, assembly GCA_007258455.2. Classification (NCBI taxonomy): domain Eukaryota; kingdom Viridiplantae; phylum Streptophyta; class Pinopsida; order Cupressales; family Cupressaceae; genus Sequoia; species Sequoia sempervirens. Next base: position 1,972 of record VDFB02089777.1, read on the forward strand.
CGATCTTTGCAATAAGCTTGATTTGATGCAACAACATGTAGTGTCTGAATTTTTGTGAAGAAAAAACTACTGCTAAGCATGCTTTCCCAATGGATGAATAGTTCATTTCATAGCCTACCAAGGTCCTACTAATGTAGTAAATGGCTCTTTCTTTTCTATTTTTATCATGTTGTGCTAGAAGGGCTCCTAGTGCTGTTGATGTTGCCGAGATATATAGGATCAATGGTTTGTTTGGTATCGGTGGCATGAGCATTGGAGGTGTCAATAATTAGTCCTTGATCTATTGGAAAGATTTATCAAACTTCTCATCCCACTTGTAAGTTATTCCTTTATGGAGAAGATGCAAGAAAGGGTGGATTTTATCTAATAACTGTGTTATAAACCTTTTGATGGACCGCAATCTTCCTTGTAACCCTCTCATCTGCTTCAACGTTTGTGATGGTTCCATGTCTAGGATGGATTTTACTTTTGTTGGATTGATTTCTATCCCTCTTTGTGAAATGATATAGCCAAGAAGTTTCCCTAATGTAACCCCAAAGACACTTTTTTGGGTTCAGTCATACCTTGTACTCTTCAAGTCTGTCAAAGATGGGTCCCAAGACTTCTATGTGCTCACTCCTTTTCTTTGATTTTTCCAAAATATCATCCACATAGTCTTTGACTGTTTTGTGGATCATGTCATGAAAGATGAGGGTCATTGCTCTTTGATAGGTCGCTCCTGCATTCTTCAGCCTGAATGGCATCATGTTCCAACAATATGTTCCCCTTGGACAAGTGAATGCAGTTTTGTGTTGATCCTCCTTGGCAATCATGATTTGATGATAACCTGAAAAACCATCCATGAGTGATAGCATTTCATGCCCTGCTATTAAGTCAACAATGAGGTCAATGTTAGGAAGAGGGAAATCATCCTTCGGGCATTCCTTGTTTTAGTCTCTAAAATCCATGCCTTTTTTTATGCCCCCAGTGGGTTTGGGGACTGGTACCAAGTTTGAAACCCACTTAGGATAATCAATCGGTCAGATGAATCCAACATCAAGAAGCTTTTATAACTCAAGTTTCACCAAGAGTGCTATCTGAGGGTGCATCTTCCATAATTTCTGCTTCACTGGCTTAGCATCAGGATAAACTGCTAAGTGATGCACAACCACTTCTAGATCAAGCCCTGGAATATCTATGTATGACCATGCAAATTTGGTTCTTCACTCTTTCAGGAATGCTACTACGTTCTTCTGTTCTTTGTCCAACAAGAATTCAACATAGAAAGTGATCTTGGGTGCTTCTTCTATTCCCATGTTGACTGGAGTGGCCTTTTCTGCTAAAACTACTGACTTTTCTTGATGCATTGCACTAAGGGGGAGATTGAATCACTCATCCTTGGGCACCTCAGAGAGGTTTTTACCCTCAGATGTGTCCTTTCTTTTTACTATTTTAGGATTAGAAAGTGCCACAATGTGGTTTTCACTCAAAGATTTGCATGTTAGTTGCATGTCCTCAATTTTGCAACTGAAGGATTCAATCGTCTCCCCATAATACACCCATGTGTCTAGCTCTATGTCAAAACTAGCTTTGTGATCTACCTGATGAGTCTAATTAATGACTCAATTTTGATGGGGTTTATAATATATTTGTTGTTGTTACTGTAGACTTTGGCACCTGGTTGTTGACATTCTCCATGTTATTTCCCTAGATTTATGAACCTTGGGCATAAACTTATCCTTGCGGCTTTTAATGACATTAACATGCTATGTGAATTATCTATGTTAATTTTACATGTGGTTGAATGGATGTTACTTTAAGGTAATTATGGATATGCAATTGTTTGAGTGTGCTAATGTCATTATGTAGGTTCACATTAAGATGTTGATGTAAACGAAGCTTGCAAAGTGGAAGAAACTCCTGCCAACTAGTCATTTGCTAAGGAAGTCAAATAGATGGTCATTAAGAGGTCAAAGAGGGAAAACTCTCAATGGAGGGAAACTTCCAATGTATGGAAATTTCTAGCTTGAATGAAACATTGTAACTACCTTTTTAATCATCATGTTTGTTAGTTGAGAAAATCTAGGGAGTGTGCTGTGCTGGATTCTCGTTGGGGCGAGTCTGCTTTGACCAAATCTGGCGCATGCATAACTTCCTTATTCTCTTTTCTATGCTTCCAATAAATTACATCCTCCTATTTTTTTGGAGTCAATTATCTAGGTATTTATGGTTAATTAGAAGTTTTTCCCTCTATAAATAATGGTTAGATGCCCCTTTTCATAAGGTTGGATGTTCTGAGATTGTACTTACATTTCCAGTTTAAATAATATAGTCATATTGCTGATATGTTGTAATAATGTTTTGAAGGAATAAAATGATATTTAACTGATTTTGTTACATTTGAGTTAGCTTAAGGAAGACTCACTCAAGGGAATTTTATAGTGAGAAATTCCACCCATTTGGTTTAAAATTTATTTTTTGTTGATGGCTTGGAACTTGTTGGTGGTGCGTACATTTTGTGGAACCATGTTATGTGATTGTTCCTACAACCAAGATAAGAGCGAGTAGTTTTCATCTATTTCGAATTTTTTGTTTTTGTCATCCATTTCCGGAGTCCGGGTTGTTGATGCTTTCGGTGTAGTTGTTGATTCATGCTCGAAAATGCTTGTTGAATTCGCTCCAACATTTTATTTTCAGTATTATTTCTTTTCTAGTTTATGGATGACTATAGTGGAGTCCTAGTGCACATACAGTGCTGACCCATTTCAAGTTCACGTCCCTGGGTTGACAATGAAATGCACCTTCATGATAAGTAAGATAACTACTTAGTGTAGATGTCTAATCTCTAAATCACAACTCGGGGCTTAGTTATTGAACCATTAGAGGAGGCCAACATTTTGGTGCCATTCTAGGATGGTGTCAAACTAGGAAGTTCTTTGGAGTCATTTATAGTTTCTTTCTTGCTTTAGTATCTCTGAAGTTTGTTCTTAGCATGCCCTTCATTTAGAAAAGTAATGATCTGCTATTCTTTCACCAATTCTTTGTGTGAGTTGGTTGATACTGAATTAATACCACATGCATAGAGGTAGGAGAAGAGATGCTTATGGGAGATTCCTTCCTAATGACCCTAATCTTGATAACTAGCTAGTTGAGTTTCAAAATCTGCCAAGAGACAAAGAGGAAGAAGAGGCACATCCTTTTGTTGATGCATTTCCCAATTTGACCAGTTCTGAAACTTCCTTTAGGGAATGGCTTTGAAGCTGGTGAATCGCATTTGCTTTTGGGAACTCCATCAGCGATATGATGCAAATCGAAACAAACCAACCATGCTTGTTTCCTATCACTCATCAAAATGAAGTTGATAATCTCAAGAACATCCATGCTTCAGTTCTTCCTAAGTTTTATGGGCTTGTCATAAAAGACCCTGATACTTTCTTGTTTGAGTTTGATATCCTCTTCAGAAGCTATGACTATACCACTCATGCTCATAGGCTTAAGTTGTTTCCTACCACCTTGAAAGAAGCTACATTAAGATGGTTTATGAGCTTAGGTAGGAATATTGTAGAGACTTGGGATGATATGAAAACAAAGTTTCTTAAGAAGTACAAAGAGTATTGTAGGGGTAGTGATATGAGAGGAGATGATATTTTCAAGATGTAGCAAAAGGAAGATGGGAGTTTGGAGGACTATATTTCAAGGTTTTTGTTTTGCCTGCAGAAATCTCCACATCATGCACTCAATGAAGAGTCTCAAAAGTTTATCTTCCTTAGAGGGATTAATGAAAGTTGTATTGATGCTCTAGACCTAATGGGAGGAGGAGATATCACCCAAGTTCCTTGGGATGATATTAAGAAGTTATGTTAGAATTACTCCAGGGAAGCTCTAAAGAAAGGGAATAACCTACCAATCCTCTATGGGTAAATCCTCCACCAATGGATTTTCAAGGATGGAGATTACTCACCTGTTGGTAGATTTCAAGCAAGACATCATAAACAATCTGGCTACTCAGCTAGATATAGTTCAAGCAAATAAGAAACATGAGGAGGCAGAGGCAATGTTGGCAAAATATTTCCCTCATTGCAGACAAAAGAAGAAGGAATGTAGATGCAAAATGGTAGCCAACATTGATAGCAAGAAGATCCCACCTGAGTTTAAGCCAATCCAGGGTGATGATGATCAAGTCTACTACATTGCAGAAAGGAGACCATGGGCCCCAAGACAAGGTATGCCACTAGATCTATTGTCTTTTACTGGGCCTTATTTCAATTCTTATGCATTTGGTAATCAATGCCAACCCCCATACCCATCCAACTATGGAGGATATCCACCTCAGCCTTGGAACAACCCTCCAAACACCTGGCCCAATCACCAAAACTCTCCACCCCAGTGGCAACAATTCTAGGGGAATCAACATCCACCTCCAAAAAACTAGCAACATACATCCCAATGGAGGGGAGGACAACAATGGCCAAACTAGACAACTAGTTACATGCAACCACCTCCACAACCTCAGCAGCCTACCATAATACCTCCTACTAGCTCAGGTTCTAGCACACCTAGACCTACTCAGTTGCCAGCTCAACCCACACCTAACCCAAATAACAAACCACAACAACAACCAGTCTACTCTACATATCCTAATCAATTCCCTGTATATGTTGTGAGTGTGAGTGACATTCATCTGCATTCAAGAATCACTTTTCCAGCTACTTCCACTCCTATCATCACTGAAGGAAGAGAAGAAGGAAACAACCTTTGACATTTTGGATCAGTTGAAACACATATGTGTTAAGATACCTTTGTTCCAGGCCATAAAAGATGTCCTCATATATAGCAAAGCAATCAAGGAAGCATGTCTCAAAAAGCCAGGGAGGAAAAATAAAGACCCCACTACCATTCATGTGGAGGGACAGTTGGCAGATATCATGCTTGGGAAAGTTATTGTTCCTAAATACACTAACCTAGGTAGTCCTGTGGTAGGATAATGGAATCCAAATAAAGAATGCTCTAATTGACTTGGGAGCAACAATAAATATGATGACTAAGGACATCCTATAGCAAGTGAATGTTGCAAATGTGAGACCGAATCCTGCTGTCTTACAGCTTGTTGATAGTTCCACTGTCAAACCAAATGGTATAGTAGAAGACCTTGTTGTAACTCTAGACTCTTGGGAGTACCCATCATATTTCATGATCCTCTCCCCTAAAGCTACATTGGGAGGGTATCCCATTATTCTAGGTAGGCCATGGTTAGCCACAACAAATGCTTACATTGGATGCTAGTCAGGGTACATTACTATTTTTGATAGAAGAATCACCAAAAAGCTTGTTCTCTACCCTCCTGCTCAACCATCCCATGATATGGATAACTCCATATGGCCACATGTTGGAGAAGAGGCCAAGGAAGTCAATTTAGTGGCACAACTCATGATGATAGGCATGAGTCATTTTATGTAGCTCCAGGAAGAAGATGAAGTATTGTCCCACATAATTTAGAACCATTGTGAGGTGCATGAAGAATCGTCCACTCATGAATCTGGTTCTACAGGTCTAGTGAAGACACTTCTGTCCGCTCCTCTTGCAATTGAACTTCCTGCAACAACAGATATGCTTCATACATTGTTTCCACATGAGTTAAAAATGCCAAGCATGAGTGAAACAACCATGATTGAGTTAACCACACAAGTGCAAGTGTTAGAAGGAAAAAAAAAGAATATTAACAAGAAGTCGAATCAAGAATAGCAATTGTCCCTAACAAAACTGTTGAAGACCCATCAACATGCATTTGCATAGGATTACCATGACATTAAAGGATTGGACCCCAAGCTCTATACTCATAGGATATATATCAAAGATGACTGCACACTAGTAAGGCAGCCACAAAGGAGAATCAACCCTGCATTGAGGGAGATTGTAAAAGGGGAATTACATAAATTATTGGATACAGGATTTATCTACCCTATCTCAGACAGCCAATGGGTGTCCCCATTGGTAATTGTGCCTAAAAAGGGAGGTAAATGGAGAGTTTGTGTTGACTATAGATAAATAAACTCTACCACCAAAAAGGATCATTTCCCCCTTCCTTTCATAGACCAAGGACTGGATTCACTTGCAGGTAAGCAGTATTTTTCTTTCCTAGATGGATTCAATGGTTATAATTAGATACAAATTGCACCTGAGGATCAAGAGAGGACAACTTTTACCTATCCTTGGGGGACTTATTCCTACTCAGTACTCTCACTTGGTTTATGTAATGCACATGCAACCTTTCAAAGAGCAGTCATTAGTATATGTTCAGATATCTCACATGATTGTATGGAGATCTACATGGATGATTTTACTACCTATGGTGCTGATTTTGCTGAAGCATTAGAAAATCTAAGAAAAGTTTTACAGAGATGTGAAGACCATAATTTGTCCTTGAATAGTGAGAAATGCTTCATGATGATGCAGGATGGAGTAGTCCTTGGCCACTACATCTCTCAGAAAGGAATTCAAGTGTACCTAGCCAAGATTGAGGTGATTACCAATCTTCCTATTCCTACCAAGAAAAAAGATGTTAGAAGTTTCTTGGGACATGCAGGATACTATAGGTGCTTCATCAAAGATTTTAGTAAGATGGAAACACCATTGCACAATATTCTAACTAAAGATATTGAGTTCCAATGGATAGAGGAGTGTGACAAAGCATTCTCTGATTTGAAAGTAGCCTTAACCCATGCTCCTATACTCAAAGGCCCTAATTGGGAACTTCCTTTTCATATTAATACAGATGCATTTGATTATGCTATAGGAGCCGTCTTGGGACAAAAAGAGGGAGCAATTGAGTATGTAATCTACTTTGTCATCAAAAACCTACAAGGAGCTGAGTTTAAATACACAGTGATAGAGAAGGATATGTTGGTCGTCATCTATACCCTTAACAAGTTCATGCATTACATAACAAGATATCAAATATTTGTCCATATAGACCATGCATCCTTAAGATACCTCATGAATAAGCCCTTGTTTTCAGGAAGGCCAGCCAAGTGGTTGTTGTTGATGTAGGAATTTGGCATCACCATTGTTCACAAACTAGGAAAGGAAAATGTTGTAGTAGACTTTCTCTCTAGATTGACTACATTAAAGGGCACTCAAGTCATTGATGAATCCTTCCCCGATGAAAATTTGTTCTCCATTAATGCACACACACCTTGGTATGCAGACATAGCCAATTATCTGGTTACAGGGAGAGTTTCCTCTCCAAAAGAGAGAAGGGTGCTTATTGAGAAAAATATTCCTTTCTCATGGATTGCAAGATGTTTATTCTACACTAGACCAGATCATGTAATGAGGAGATTTGTAAGGGAAGATGAAACACATGATATATTACATGGATATCACAATGAACCCTATGGAGGGAATTTTGCAGCTAAGAGGACAACAATGAAGATTCTTAATACATGATATTACTGGCCCACACTTCATAAGGATGCATGCAAGTATACTAGGAAGTGTGATAGATGTCAGAGGATGGGCCAACCAACTAAATCTAATGAGATGCCTCTATACCCCCAGGTAGTCATCACCCCATTTGATAAATGGGGACTTGATTTTGTAGGACCAATTGATCCACCATCAAATGGAAAATCCTACATCTTGGTTTGCATTGAGTATGTGATGAAGTGGGTTGAGGTTAAAGCTATGAAACATGCTAGAGATAATAAAGTTGCAAAATTCCTGTATGAAGATATCTTCACACGTTATTGGGTTCCAAGAGAGATAGTGACAGATCAAGGGGCTAAGTTTACATCAACCCTTGTCACAATATTGGTCAATGAATATAATGTAATGCATCAGAAATCTATCCCTATCACCCTTAGGCCAATGGCCAGTCTGAGGTGACTAATAGGGAAATAGAGGCTATCTTGACCAAAACAATGGCTATTCACAAGAAATATTGGGAAAATAGGTTGCCAGAAGTTGTCTGGGCTTATAGAACCACTTGGAAGACAACCACTAGTTTCACTCCTTTTGAATTACTGTATGGGTAAACAACCATGATTCCTATAGAGTTTGAGTATACAACTCTTAGAACTACACTAGATCTTGGGATAGACATATCCGGGGCACAAAAGGAAAAAATCATGTAGTTGAATGCCTTGGATGGGATGAGAAAGTCAACCCTTCATCATACTAAGATAGTGCAAAATTAGAGGGTCAAATGGCATGACAAATACATAAAGGAAAAGAAGTTCTAGCCAGGTGACTAGGCACTCATTTATGACTCCAAGTATCAAGATAATGTAGGCAAATTGTAGACCAGGTGGTTGGGACCGTACAAAATTGCAGAAGTCTTCTCCAATGGTGTTGTTCAACTGACCACCATTGACCCTATCAGATTCAAGTTCTTGGTCAATGGTCACCATCTAAGGTTACATCATAAGCCAACTTCCAAACAAAAATTCATGCAGTAATTTATTCAACATCAAGCCTTTGAACTTCCTGTAGCTGAAGGAAGCATACCTAGTGTCCCTCCTTCTGACTAGTTAAGGTATGCATGCAACCACATCATAATAAAGATTTTCACTTTTGTGGGAATCAACTTCTTCATGAATAAATCCATTCGCCCATCCATCTCCATCCTTTCTCTCTCTTCCACAACTCCACCATCACTTCACTTCACCATCACTCCATTCCATCCCCACTTCATTTAATTTCTTAACTGTACTTTTAAAGGTAATTGGTACTTTCCTCCACATTCCTTGAAAAAGATACTCCAAATTTTTAGGTACATGCATGACAATCTGTTATATCTTAATTATCTTAAGTGCATTTATTTAATTGTTGTATATTAATGTTGATATTTCACATAGCATATATTTGTACTCTATCTTGTCACATCATAATTACCACCCAGTCTATGTGGACACATGCACTAATTTAGGTTGGGGGGAGTGTGAACCCACATGTCCACATGTATTACATGTCAAAAAATTTGAAATGAGCCAATTTGAATGATATAGTTGAAATGACGACTTGCATGTGTGATATGACATTGAACCACCGCCATTTTTCTTAATGATACCCTTCATTTATGTTTCTTTATTTCCTTATTCATAATCTTAAACGTCGCCAAAAAGGTAAATTTCATATGACATTGGTGTTAGCACTACAAAGGAGTTGCAGGAAGAAGAAGAAATTGGGCTTTCAGAGAAAGATTGCAAGAAAGAAAATTTTGCAAAAGTGTTTGCGTGATTGTGGGAAGAAACAATGGGAGGTTAGCTGATTAGGAATGAACCTACAGTTCATGACATGATACTGTAGTATGCAGTCTCTCTAGCCAAATTCAAGAATTGTGGATGGTTGGACTACTTTTTGAAACTAGACAATTTCAATGAGGATATTGCTTTGGAATTTGCACATACACTTTCTAACGGGAAGGCAATGGTAAAAGGGATAGAAGTGATAGCCACTGAGGAGAGAATTGCAAAGGTAATGAGTTTTCCTATCGAAGGAGAGCAATACCTTGCTTCCAGGGATGCAAGGTCAGCTAGGGAAAAAATCACTAAACCTAGTGATCCTCTGCTGGTTGTAGATAAACAAGGAACAAAGAGAAATTCTCTAACAGAAAAGTGGAAACAAGTTGTTGTCTACATTGTTAAATATATCACCTGTGAGGGCCGATAGTCATGCCTCCATTATGTGCATTTTAAGCTCTTGAACCATATGAGACATGGTAGAAGGATGAACGCGCCAAATATGTTGTACAACCTCCTTGCAATCATGGCAACTGAAACACAAAAAGGTAGGGACAATTTTGTTTCTCATCACTATTTGATAAAATTGTTAGTAGAAAAATATTTACAAGAAGTGTTTGGTATGACATGGGAATAATTTGTGAACATTGATCAGTTCAGACTAGAAAATGTGCGTACTAGAGGTCAACCTCAAGCTTGTAGGGTTAGTAGGGGTGAGAGGGTTGCTAAAACCACTCCTAGAGCTTCAACCTCTGGCTCAAACCCTCCTGTAGCCAAATAAACAATAGAAATTGGCTCTTTTGAATCAGAGTATTCAGATGAAGAAAGTTCATCCTTAGACCTTGATGTGAATGTTCTTCCCAAAACCCCAATTCGAAATAGGGTTGTCATTATAAAAGAGGAAGCACAAATGAGAGAGGCAAAAATTAGAAAAGGGAAATCCAAGAAGCAAATACCAGAAAAAGTAACACCAAGTCCTAGGAAACAAAAGGTTGATGACACTGGTCTTCCTGCAGCCAAAGAAAAACATAAAATCCCTTCGAATAAATCAAAACTAGCTGATCCAGTTGTTGATATGCCTCCAAAAAGAAGCCCTAGACTCAGAAGAACACCTAGGAAGGAGACAGAAGCCCCTATGGGGTAGGTAAATGTTGAAGTGAAAGACATTTTTGAGGAACAAGCAAACATAAGATTAGCAGAGCTTGCTGCTATTGCAGAGTAGGTTGAAAATCAAGAACCACTGCAATCAGAGCAAGATGAACAACAAGAATAATTGTAATTGGTGCCATTTGAACAAAAAGAACCGGTGCAAGGAAAAATATTGGTAGGAAAACATAAACCTCCCACTTTTTCATGGAATCTTGTAGCCCTGAACTTATGGAGTGATATGCAAAGGAAAGAGGAGTGGAAAAAGGAAAGATGCAAGCTACATGAATAAGTTAAAAAGAAAAATGCAGAAATTGAAGAAAATAATGCAGAGATTGCTGCCTTGAAGGATAAGGTAGATAATGTGGTAGCTTTAGTACCCTAGATGATGGCATGCAAAACTCCTCCTAGAGTATATGCACTACATTTGAAGGAGTGGCATCTTTCCTTCAAGCTGTCAAGGGTTATTTCAGGGTTAATCCCTTTTATTGAAACTCTACATGAGTTTTTCCAGGCTTACCAATCTCCCCCTCTTGAAGTTAAAAATATGCTCTGTGAATTATGCTTTCATAATTATGTTGTGCCTAATGATCATGACTGGAACCCATTACTATACATTGGAGATACCCATTTGAGGGAATTCATGTCATGGATCCAGAATGAAATCAGCTGGGGGCAACAGTTTAGAACTTATAGGGAAAGAGAACTTCATACCCCCTTGTCTCTCAGAGCTGAATCCAGTAACCCCTCAAACATTTATTATACATAGCACAAAATTATTTATCACCCACGCTACAAAAATATAATCATGCCTATTAGAGAAGAAACATATTAGGAATATGAGTTGGTAGCTAACACTACACAAAAAACAATAATGGGGCACCTATCACAAAGGTGGAATAGTTTGACAAATCAGTTGAAACAAGTTGAACCCCATTCTTTGCAAAATTATCCTGCAACATGTAAACGATGTCCTAGGTACATACAGATTGGAAGGATGAGGCAACAGTATTGGATTCCATTGACATTTTAGTCACCTACTCTATTGTGGTCAACACCAAATTATAGATATTATCAATATGACATAGCTACATAAAGGCAAAGGTGGAGAAAATTGGAAAACAAGCAAGGATTCTACTGGGATCCCAATTCAAACGCTGCAGAGACTGATATGGGACAGTTGGCAGTTGGTGACTTCAAAGCTTTGACTAAGCAAAGGAATAAAGCTCCCTCTGCTAGAGGACCAACACAACATTAGGTTGGGGGGAGATGATGGGTCCAATTAATGGCTCAATTTTGATTGGGTTTATCATATATTTATTGTTGTTACTATAGACTTTGGCACCTGTTGTTGACATTCTCCATGTTATTTCCCTAGATTTATGAACCTTGGGCATAAACTTATCCTTGTGAATTTTAATGACATTAACATGCTATGTGAATTATCTATGTTAATTTTACATGTGGTTGAATGGATGTTACTTTAAGGTAATTATGGATATGCAATTGTTTGTGCGTGCTAATGTCATTATGTAGGTTCACATTAAGATGTTGATGTAAACAAAGCTTGCAAAGTGGAAGAAACTCCTGCCAGCTGGTTGGTTGCTAAGGAAGTCAAAAAAGATGGTCATTAAGAGGTCAAAGGAGGGAAAACTCTCAATGGAGGGAAACTTCCAATGGAGGAAATTCCTAGTTTGAATGAAAGATTGTAACTACCTTTTAATGGTCATGTTTGTTAGTTGAGAAAATCTAGGGAGTGTGTTGTGCTTGGATTCTCGTTGGGGCAAGTCTGCTTTGACCAAATCTGGCGCATGCATAACTTCCTCCCTCTCTTTTCTATGCTTTCAATAAATGACATCCTCCTATTTTTTTGGAGTCGACTATTAGGTAGTTAGGTTAATTAGAGTTTTTCCCTCTATAAATAATGGTCAGATGCCCCTTTTCATAAGGTTGGATGTTCTAAGATTGTACTTGCATTTTAAGTTTAAGTAATATAGTCATATTGCTAATATGTTGTAATAATGTTTTGAATGAATAAAATGATATTCTAACTTGCTGCATTTGATTTAGCTTAAGGAAGACTCACTCAATGGGGCCCACTTGGTGAAAATTCCACCCATTTAGTTTAAAATTTATTTTTCTGTTCAGTAACTAGTTTTGTTTCAGTGTTGTATGTTCCTGTAGCCATTGGAACATTGTTTTGTGACTATTCCTATAGCCAAGAAAGATAGAGTAGTTTCCTGTTTGTTTGCTAAGATTTCTATTTCTGTCATCCATTTCTAGTCCAGTTGGTGATGCTCAGTGTAGTTGTTGATTCATTCTCAGTGCTTATGTTAATTCCTTTCCAACATTTTATTTTCAGTACTATTTATTTTCTAGCTTAAGGATGACTGTAGTGGATTCCTAGTGCACATACAATGCCACCCATTTCAAGTTTACGTCCCCGGGACAATGAAATGCACCTTCATGATGAGTAAGATAGCTACTTAGTGCAAATGTCTAATCTCTAAGTCACAACTCTCAAGGATTAGTTATTGAACCATTAGAGGAGGCCAACACTACCCATGGTAAGTTGTCATGGAGTCCCATGAATTCTAAGATTGCTTCATTGTTTCTGAATAAATCTAGAATCGGCGGTCCTTGTTGGTCCAAGTCAATGAGTTGTGGGTATACTAGGCGTATTTTAGTCACTTGATTTCTCAGGGTAAAGGATGTGGTGGATATCATGAAAAGGGATTTATTCTTAAATAGGTCAACAATATCAAGTGGGAAGTCATCTAGGGTAGTATCACACAATGTAGGTAACCAAGAGGAAGCCTTAGCTCATTTAGCGGAAGTACCTTTTCAAATAAGGGCGACCTTGCTAGTAGTACATCCTAAGCTGAGATTTTTTGGATGTTTCTCAAGAACAATAGGTTCTAGCAAACCATTTTCATTTTTCCCTAGTTTTTCATTCTTTTTGTATCCCCAAATCTTCATTAGTTGTAGGAATTTCTTGAAATCTTCCATGGGAAGAATAGGGACAAGTCATTCATCCTAATAGAGCAGTTTAGAGACATCCTCCTCATTGATATCTTCTTTGTTTAGATCCCCCCACTTGGTGAAGGTGGTAGCTGCAATCTCGATGGTTTCAGGCACTTCATTGCTAGATGTGGGTTTCCCATGGGATTTGTGAGAAATAGGTAGCTCCACCAACACAAAAGTGTCTATTAGTTTATAGTTGTCACAACCATCATCCTGGATCACTGCTTTGATGTCTAGAATATTCTGCGCAATGGGTGCTTTGGTTTTAGAGGTAGATGAGAGGGATGATGGATCAAAAAATGAGGATGATGGTGTAGGCCCTTCATTTTTTTAAGGGATCTAGGGTATCTTGTAAAGCTTGGCTTCAAGGTTCTTGCAGTCATAAAAAGGCTCAATATCTCCGTGGATAGTAATTTATCGACCCTCAAAATTAAATTTTACAAGATTGATGATAGGTCGAAGCTACAACATTTAGGGCATGGATCCATGGTCAACCAAGGAGGATGTTGTAGGGGAGATCAAGGTCTAACACTTGGCATGTAGTCTCTGCAATGATGGATCCCACTTGGATGGGTAATGCAATGATGCCTTGTGATACCCGCTCTTGATCATCATATGCTTTGATGGTAGTACTCTTTGCTTTCTTAGTAGTATCCTTTGAATAGCCCAAGTTCTTGATCAACTGAACGGTGCAAATGTTCAAACCAACACCTCCATCTACTAAGACTCTTTTAACCTTGTTCTTATGAATAATGACCTCAAGGTGCAAAGCACGATTATGAGATGGTTGTGATGGTAGGTCTTGTTCCGAGAAGTTAAGAAGATGATTAGTGATATGCCCTACCATAGCTTGAAACTATTATGTATCAATATCCTCAAGGACAGATGATGAAGATAAAACCTCCTCTAAGATTTCCCTATGTGCAAGGGATAGCCTCAATAGTTCTAAGATAGAAATCTATGTGGGGGTCTTTTTAAGCTGATCTAGGAGATTGCACTTGCTAGGTTTTTATGTAGGAAAAGTAGGTTATGTTGAAAGGTACAAGACAACTGAGAGGGGGGTGAATCAGTTGTCTCCAAATTCAAACACAAAACTTCAAACATTTATCAACTTCATAATCACTCAATTCTGTTATTAAGTATGATCATGAAATGCAAATAACAAAAAGCAATAACAACACATAAAACACCAGATTTTTATGTGGAAAACCCAATCAGGGAAAAACCATGGCGAGGATTAGCTCACAATATAAAGTAGTTCCAAAACTGAATACAAAAGGCTCACTACCCAAAATAGGACTCACTATGCAGATACAAAAGCTCACTACTTACAAAGAGGACTCATTGTCCAAGCAAAAAGGATTACAAAAATGAAGTGGCTTCACAGCCAAATGATCTAGTTAGAGTACACCTAACAAGTGTTGATTCAGTTCTAGTAATGCTCAGTAAACATACTTGACACACTTCATCTTCGTATCTCACGCATAGTACTACTTTCACTTTTTCTTATCCACACATTCACCATTGCAAGTTTTTCCACATCGATCTCAAAATTATCCAATGTATATATATCATTCATCCGCAAACATTAACTAGGTCGGCCTAGATAGTTGCAACCTTATTCACAAAAAAATCGACTTTCAGCTTCAAGTATTTACAAAACTTCTCCAAAAATTGATCCAAGTGTGTAGCTCACAATAACATGTCAGCATGGACCTAAGATAGGTCACACATATATCCGCAACACAAATTACTCCATTACAACTTCAACAATATATTAGGTCGACCAAAGATAGACCTAATAGCAAAATGCAATCAATAGAATAATACCAATTCTCCGTATGAGCACATGAACACATGAAATCCTAAACATACATCCTTCCAACATCCATAAATCATTTCCCAAAACTGCAAGAAATAACAATCAACCGTAGAGTATTGCGGACCAAAATACCAGAGGATGTAAACTGGTTCTTCATACCGGTTCAAAGAACCAAATCAAACTAACAACTCAAACAACATGGTGACATCAATGACAACACAAAAATTGTATAACAAGATGATCTTCTTCATTCTTCCAACAATCTCCCCCTTTATCATTGATGGCAACATGTGCCACAATATTCTCTCCCCTATCACTATTAATCTATCTCCCTTTGACATCAATGGAAAAGGGTGACCAAAAAATAGGATGTAAACGTATGTAATGCATATAAAAAGGAATTCTAACTCCCCATTTCGAACATTCAAGTGAAAATAATGCTTTTTTACATGAAAATTTTGCTTGTACCTTTCTCTTATGATTGGAAGAATCCTCTTCCAAGAAAATATTACCAAACTCATTCTTGCACTCATACTATCCAACAAAGACAACAGTGTAAATGAGGATGTCTGGTCCAAAGATAGACATTTTCGTTCATAATCTTCAACATCAGAAAGAATTCCAGAGAGATGATCTAACCGAACCTCAACAATCTCTTTAACCAACCAGAAATTTTTAACCAAGTCTTCCCTCTGTCTCTGAGCAATCAACAACTCTACTTGCAATTCTCCAACTTTTATTCTCTATTTTCCATTTTTGTCTTTCAAGAAGTAAAAAATCTTTCCAATACTATTTATCTCATATTCAATGGCTTCAATTTTGCTTCTAAGATTATCAACTGTTGTAGGCCACCAGAGACAATATCTATAGATGTCAGATATTTCCTTAATGCATTCTCTTGTCTCATTAATGTGTTTAGATAATTTTTGTTTGGCATTGGCACATCTTCTCTAAACCATAGCTTCAAATTTATGTCCTTCAGGTCCTTCCAACAACATTCTTTCTTCAATGACTTCTACTAGTTCATTTGGTAATGAATCAGACACATCTGAAACTACAATACCCTTTTTGAGAAAATGATCAATTAGCACATCGTCAATTTTAAGTCTTTTGATCGGAGAGCAGGCACACCACATTTCACCAACCTTCTTCATATCACCTTTATCTAGCAACATCCAAATGTCTTTTGGATCAAATTTAGATTTAGGTAGAGATTCTTATTCATTCTTCTTTTCTTCTGAGATAGAGGTGACATCTTTTGTGATAATTTTTCTCCTTTTAGATTCCGGAGGGGACCCACCAATGATAACTTCCAACTCTTTCTTACCAAAAGAGGAACCCTCTTCAAACTGACTAGGCACTAACACACCGAAGCACAAATTCTTCCGTAGGGATGAGAAATATATTTTACATGCACTTGATTTATCCTCCATAGATTCCAAATACTTGTAAACTTGCTTTGCTACAGGGATGCTAGATTCCCACTTAACATTCTCTCTTCCTGGTAACGAGCTCAGAAAGTAAAATACCAAACATGTGAGTAGAGACCCAAAATGGAAAGGATAACCCTCAACCAAGGAAATACTGGCATTCTCAATTAGGTTTTCCAAAATTAGGCTACACAAATCCAACTGCTTGTTTTCCTTCACCATCATGTGTGCAAGATATACAACAATAGCCGAAGTAGAACCTTCACAATTTCTAAAGTAGATTTTATAAGAGATGTTGTATGTAGGATCGACAATGGTATTTATTAGTAGAGCTCGGGGGTCTTTGTCAACACCAGTAAGTTCCTCCACGTCTTCGTATTTCACAGTTTTCTTTCCAGGGAGGTCACTGACACTGCACAAACCAATAATAGCTTTGATTGCCTCCTTTGAGATCAGATAGGGTTTGTCCAAAATAATACTGTCATCCTTGAATTGACTTAATAGAAACAAGATAGATTCTTTATCTGCAAACTAGGGAAATTCTCCCCATAAATCCACACCTAGGGTTTTTATGTTCTATACTTCATTTGTCTTCAACCCTAGTTCCATCTCCTTCATTTTCTGATGATCAAACTCTTCCAACTCAACACCCTTCAGCCATAGCGAAATATGACCACTCAATTCTCTGCCAACAGATTCCATCACTGCGCTTATCTTCCTTAAACTTTTTCTTTGCTCAACGAACCTTCTTCTTTTCTCTTCTTCTATTTTTGTAAACTGAGAGATGAAATTGAAAAACTTCTGTCTTTTACTCCTAATTATTCATAACGATTTCTCTAGATTACCTCAGAATCACTCCAAATCGCCTCAGGATTGCTTCAAGTCATTTTTCAAACTCTTTAATTTCACAAGTGATAAAAATAGCTTATAGATTTTGTTGTATACACCATCGTGTTGCCCTAATTCACATTAAATGCGACAGACTTCAAAAAGTTGATAAAAACCCTATTTCTCTACATTGTAAACCCTAAATCACTCTACAAATCAACATGCCTGCAACTTTTCTTCTGGTTCCTTTTTCACAACCTCTACTTATCTATTTCTTACAACATATCTTTGTGCCAACATTTTACATGCCATATATCTAGGGGGTTTGTACAATTTTCTGTTAATGCTCCCCCTAAGACCATGCTGGGTCTAATTATCGAAGGAATTTTCTACACTAGATGAGGGCATAGACACATCTATCATTTCTGGCTCTTCTTTCTTCTTCCATATCTTGTTCATTTCTTGCTTAACCCCATCCTTGTCAATTTTCTTCACTCGTTCATTTTGTTTTACCGGATCAGATTGCTTTCCCTTTTTACTTCTGCAAACACTTGAAATATGTCCCGGTTTGTTGCAATTATAGCAGAAAACACTTCTTTGATTTGTTTGACCTCCATTAACCCTTGATCTGCATTGATTTGCTTTGTGTCCAAACTTGTTACATGTATAGAAATATCCATTAAAATATTGATTCATTCCTCCTCCATTAAACCTATTCATCATCACTTGGCTAATCATCCTCACCTAAGATCTGCATTTAGTAGTTCTATGTCCAACTTTCTTGCATACAAAACATTATCCCTAAAAATTTCCAACATTCTGATTTAACTTGCTTCTACACTTAGTTGCTTTATGAAAAAATTTATTACATGTAAAGAAAACACCATTGAAAGATGGATACCTTCAAGCATTTGGTTGTCTGACGGGTGGTCTTCTAGAAAATTTCCTTGGATTTCTTTTTTTCTTCCCTTTATCTTGAGTCTTCTGATTATCTACTGAGTTTAGAGTCTGCTTATCCTTAGAGCTTTCATCGACTTCATTTCCCAAACCACCTTTGTCTTTAGAAGGTTTATGTCCTGCAATCAACTCTTCAAGTTTGGTGGAGCTTATCTTGAAATTATCTTCACAGAGTTTTGCTTTCTCCAGATCTGATTTTAGGTTCACCACTTCTTGTTCAAGCTTTGTGCATACATTAGTCTTGCTTTGCACCATAGTATTCAAACATTGTTGAATTTTTTTCTTTTCCTCTATTGGAACCTTCAATTTGGTAATTTATTCATTTTCTTGTTTCAATTGCTCGCTCACTTCCCTATGTCTTTCCTTGAATTTCTTCAATTGCTCTTTCAATTTCTGGACACATTCATTTGCCTCATCAAGATTTTCTTTCAAATCTTTGTTTTCACTTTCAACCTTATCAAGATCTTCAAGCACAGTCTGAATCTCATCTTTATCATCCATTTTGTTCAATCTTTCAGGATCTACCTCAAGCTATTAGGCTTCTCTCTGAGGAACCAAAGCTCTGATACCCATTGTTGAAAGGTGCAAGACAACTTAGAGGGGGGTGAATCAGTTGTCTCCAAATTCAAACACAAAACTTCAAACACTTATCAACTTCACAACCACTTAATTCTGTTATTAATTATGAACATGAAATGAAAATAACATAAAGCAATAACAACACAAAAAACACCAATTTTTTATGTGGAAAACCAAATAAGGGAAAAACCACGGTGAGGATTAGCTCACAATATAAAGTAGTTCCAAAATCGAATTCAAAAGGCTCACTGCTAAAGGGCTCACTGCCTAGAATAGGACTCATTATCCAGATACAAAAGCTCACTGCTTACAAAGAGGAATCATTGTCTAAGCAAAAAGGATTACAAAACTGAAGTGTCTTCGTAGCCAAAATGAATTGGTAAGAGTACACCTAACAAGTACTGATTCAGTTCCGGTAATGCTCAATAAATAGACTTGACACACTTCATCTTTGCATCTCGTGCATAGTACTACTTTCACTTTTTCTTATCCACACATTCACCACAACAAGTTTTTCCACATAAATCTAAAAACTATCCAATGTATATATGATTCATCCGCAAACATCAACTAGGTCGGCCTAGATAGTTGCAAAACTTATTCACCAAAAAATCGACTGTTGGCTTCAAGTATTTACAATAACTTCTCCAAAAATTGATCCAAGTGTGTAGCACACAATAACATGTCGGCATGAACCTAAGATAGGTCACACATATATCCGCAACACAAATTACTCCATTACAACTTCAACAATATATCAGGTCAGCAAGAGATAAACCTAATAGAAAAATGCAATCAACAAAATAATGCCAACTCACCTTATGAGCACATGAACACATGAAATCCTGAACATACATCCTTCCAACATCCATAAACCATTTCCTAGAACCGCAAGCAACAACAATCAACCATAGAGGATTGTGGACCAAAATACCGGAGGATGTAAATTGGTTCTTCATACCGATTCAGAGTACCAGATCAAACTAACAACTCAAACAACATGGTGACATCAATGACAAAAAAAAAATGTATAACAAGATGATCTTCTCCATTCTTCCAACAATTTGTGCCCTAGATTGAGATGGGACTCCTTGGATAGTAACCTTTCCATGTTGTGTAGTGACTCCACACTTCGTACTAGGCCCTTCGATGGTAACGATTCAATGATGAAACTATCACAGGAAGCGACTAAATTGGAATAGGTATGATGTATGTTTATGTAATCCTTAGATTTTTCAATGTTGTTTCCTTTGCTATGATCGAGTATAGGGTTCTTATATATCTTAAGATCTTGATTGTTGGCCGGTACTTCAACAAATATGGCTTCACTCTCTATAAGATCTTGGATAATATTTTTGATCCTCATGCAGCTCATTGTTTTGTGCCCTTTGATTTTGTGAAAGTCACAAAGATCTTTTTCGTTGTACCATGGTGGTTTATCCTGTGGTTCTTGGTAGTTTTCAAAATTGGGAAGCGTTATCAAGTTTGACTCTACCAACTTCT